>JAUELJ010308592.1:0-13233 GCA_031471255.1 Dryodora glandiformis
CCATATCATCTTAGACACTTTTCTAAAACCATAATATGAATATTTATTAACTACAACAATACAAGCCACTTAAATAAAACCATATCATCTTAGACACTTTTCTAAAACCATAATATGAATATTTATTAACTACAACAATACAAGCCACTTAAATAAGACCACATCATCTTGGACACTTTTCTATATCTTTTTGAATGTTCCCTTTCCCATCCTTTTCAACCTCTCCTCAAATATCATTCTTCAGGTACGGATTACGACCAGGTGAACGTTTAGCATTTACCTTGACAGACCCATTAAAGGCTGGCCGTAAAACAGTTTGCGTCGGAACTGATAATCGTTGTCGTGTTTGTTGTTCTTAATACCTGGTTTACCATCAAAACTGTTTCGTCACGGATCATTGACCAACAACAGAAGTGAATTAATTTGTTTTCACCTTTCCCCGGATTGGAACCAACTGAGCTGGAAGTTCTACATAGAACCAATGGAGCGTGGAGTGTAAACCTTTACACGCTTTTGGCTTGGATCAAGAACAGTATTTGTTGTGTGTGCTCCTATGACATGTCGTGTGTTTGGTTTTGACACTTCATCCTCGTCATTTCGGGAAACGTTCTTAATGGGGCCTTTAAATTTATTCTCTTGCCCAATTGCACCCCGTCTACATAGTTAAACTATAAGCTACGACGGCCCATCTGGTACAAGCAGTTGGAAGTGATCAAAGTACTCGGTTCAATTTCGAACCGGACAATCCTTTAACATTCTGTCCAAGGTGTTTAGGAAGAGCTCTATATCAGGAGGAGCATCGAGTTGATGTTTTCCGGATTTTCTGTAAATAAGGTCTACGTCTCCGCTCGTGATGGATTTGCACAGTTGCATTGACTGCGCCGGATCCACTTCAACATCGTTGAAACCGTGAAGAACTCTGACGGGGCAATTCAACTGGAACGGTTTCGAGACGTCAACCTCGTATTTTAATGAATCTTCAGCAAAATCTTTCTTGAGGAGAGCATCACCATAGGCGTGCGCCAAGATGTGTACGTCGCCCCTTTCCAACCTTTCTTGGATCGACGACGGCAACTTTTCTTTGTGACGATTGTAGTATGGGTAAGCGTAATTTAGCGCCGGAGCCCACAGCAACATACCGTGAACTTTTTCTTTCAATCGCTGGGCCGCGACGAGGGACAGCCATCCCCCCATGGAACAGGCCGTGAGAATGACCGGCCCTTCCGTCAATTGTTCGACAACCGCTATCACATCATCAATCCAATGTGAAAAAATAAGCTTTTTCCGGTCTGTCCCTTCGAGGTCGAACGATTCACCCATGCCTTCCGCGTCGTAAACGATACAACTGTAGTCGTTCATGTCACAGTACCTGATGAAGTAGAGAAGACGAAAATGTTACGTAATATAATAAATGACGGAGAAGTAGATTCAAAATGGCCGAATCTCCTTACGTCAAGATACTCTTTGCCGTCATCCCATTCATGTGGGCGTAACTATGCAGTCCAGGAATAACGACGACAGTGGGCTGTCTGATCCCAGGCATCTGCTTGTACGCAACTTGCCGATCTCCGGCAACAGTGATGGTGTGTGTGCTACTGAAACGTTTCTGCACTGACTGAAAAAGGTTCTCCTTGCCAGACTGGCAAAGGAGGTCGATGACATTTCCGATCGGTCGCCGGAATCTCATCATGTTTTCGTCTTTTTCAAAATGGACGATGTAATGATCTTGACTTGTGACAATCTGTTGGCCGAGAGACAACAAAAGTTAAACGCCATAAAAAATAAAAACTGCCTATCCTGTGTTTCCAATTTTTTACCCTTTCTTTTTCTCAATGTCACACCTTCAAATTATTTCTTCATCTCAAGGACGCAATTTGCTGTCTTTTCGACGTTGTATTGCTAATTCTCAATTTCCAAAGTCAACATCGAAAAAAACAAGAAATTGGCGAGAGGCCGAAATGGGCAGAAAGCGGCACAAAAAACATCTCAGCTACTTCATACACTTAATAAAAGTCCAAATATTCACATTTTTTAAAACAGTCATTATAATTTAATTAATATATCATAATTATGCCCAATTTTTTTAAACACACAAAAAAGTAAATTTCTGCAATTTCCAGGTTGAAAAAATAATTATAATATATAGCATCGCTTTTGTTGTAAATAAAATAACAATTGTTGCCAAAAAAAAGTAATGGCTGGAATTTAACAAAGTTCTAAAGCAATTCCTCTTTTTAACACATGAACGCCAACGTAGAGTAGTTAAAATACTTCCGTGTTAAACGAGGTTATTTCGAAGTGCCTGCCTGATTGGGTGGAGAGCTGAGCTAGACTCAGCTGAGCGAAATGATGTGAAAATTCGGCAATTGGCAGGATCGCTAAGAATATATTTAGGAGACAGAAACTCAACTTCAAGCCAGGAAGGACAAAAGAGGAAGGAGGCAAGTGGGAATCTGATTCCGGCTGTTCAAATTGACGCGCAAATTGCGTCAAAATGGAAATTTGGATTAAAAGTTAAACTTTTTTCACAAACCTCAAATGAAACGATAGATCTCCTCTCCAGTCGAGACTCCAAATAAATTAAAAAATGACTGAACCGGAATCAGAAGAAAATCATTCCGGAATCGAAAAATCTAAAGGTTCGAGTGCCTCGTCGTCTTCGTATGAAACGCACCTCGCTGTAGCTGTAGATAATTCCGTCCACGAAGATGACGCGGGACCTTTCAATATTTCTGGCTATCAGCAACACATTTCACCTGAAAATGATATCCGCAGTTTTGAAACATTTTCTGCCAAGGACTCTGACATTTACGATATTTCCGGACACAAATTGGCCTTAGTTTTCAATCATTACCAGTACGCACCTTACAAAAAACTTAGTCAACGAAACGGGACTCAAAAAGACTGTGAAGCGATCCAAGATGTGTTTGAGAAGCAGCTGGGATTTCAAGTGGTCATTCACCATGATCTTAATGCCAATCAGATTGCTTACGAGATGTCTACCCTGAATCAGAAAGGTAGCCAACTCTCATGTCTGGCCATATTTATTCTGACTCACGGTGAAGAGAACGGAGTTCTTCACGCCTTCGACTCGACCTATTTGCTTGGAAGGGACATTGTCGGACAATTGCTAGCCGATCAATGTCCGTATCTCGCCGGAAAACCCAAACTCATATTTGTCCAGGCGTGTCAAGGAACTGCCACTGACGCAGGAACATTGGTCAAGAGCACACGAAGCCGCCACACATCCACGGATGGTGTCCCCACTGCCGGCGGTGTCTACTGTATACCAAACCACTCAGATTTCCTCATCTACCAAGCGGCATTTCACGGCCACTACTCGTTCCGTGGAGGTTCTGGAAGTTGGTTTATTCAATCCCTGTGCAAAAGTTTATCAGACAGTCGGGAGGAGGATGAACTCATTGCCATATTAACCAGAGCGTCACGTCGAGTAGCTCTCTTTAAAGTGTCCAACGTTCCCACACATCCTGTATTGGATCACAAACGTCAGATCCCTTTGCAGCAAAGCACTCTAATCAGAGAGCTTTACTTAAAAAGGAACTGGACGTTGTACTCGTTGGAGGAGCCCTCAATCTCACTGGAAACTCCCAAGAGCAAAGCATCGAAACATCAATGGAAAAAACGCAACAAGGCTGATAATCCGATAAAAAGCTCATGTCAACTCATGTGATGGAATGGATAAAAATCCGGTGTTAAATATTATCCAGTACAATATGAATAATTGCATATACTATAGTATACAGAAAATATAAAAATCCCGGTTTACTCCTTAAACTGTTTACGGATTGGCGCACAGGCCATTGTTGGATTATATTATATTTTCTTCCGTAGTTGCTTCCATTTCCCTGATTTTTTTTTTACCTCATATTAATAATAGTAACTTGGATATTCGTTATTAGAATTCAACACTAGTATAATTATGCCTAAAAATAGCTTGATTGGCATCGTTTACCGTTTCAAAAAATACCTGGGACGCGCGCAATGCGCTGCATTGACCTGCGCATCACGTTGTGTCATAGGAAGGGGTCATTGTTTATTGTATGCTACAAATAACTTTAAAAAACAACTTGGCTTTTTAAATGTCCATCTATAAAACCGTAATGGATGGCTTGGGGTATAAAAAGGCGTGCTGACCTGCTCACCTGTTCCATTCGACTCCAACCATCGTCAACAGTACATATCATAAATAGCATAAATATATTACACATCACAATGAACCCAATCGTGTCCATTATTTTGGCCTTTGTGGCTTCGGTTTCAGGGTCAGACGCAATTGTGCAATCGGAAAGTGTTGCTGATCACGGCCATCAACAATTTGCGAATGCAAGACAAAGCGATATTTACTTGGCCCCCGAAGCTCCGGTCCTGGACACTTACTCGTCCCCATCGACTGGTGCATCTGACTTCTCATCAACTTGGGATCAATCTTCCCACCAAACTTATCAATCTCCAACCTATTATAGTAAGTTTATATAATATCTTTTGGCCACAGTGGATTTTGTAGATGAACACTTTAATTTTTCAGCCGCTCCAAATGACCTTGGCGTCAATGCACAATTAGATGTTGGACTTCCAGGATCTGGCTTCATCAATACCGCTCTCACCGTCGTCTTTGGCCTCGTCGGATTCTCCTTGCTACTTCAATTGTTGACCAAGATCATGGCTGCACCTTTCGTCGCCGACCTTTTTGAAAAGGGAAGATCTCTTGACCACACCACCGTCATGGATTACACCAACATGGCCTTAAATGGCATCCAAAAGGCAAAGGAGTTTTATGAAGACCTTTAAATCCGTTAAACAAAGCTGTATTTACCTTGGTATTTACAAAGCTTGTTTTTACAATGAAACAATAATATTATGATCTGATCAAGGAACAGTTCATAGAATGATTGCATCGTATGAATGAGATTTGAGTGACTGTGATAGCAAGTAAAAAAGATACAATTCTGAACTTAATCGATGTATGCGTCATGTTACCATAAAAATAGTTTTATAAAAATATCGAATGATTAATAATAATTATTAATAAACGTATGCATAAACAACCCATAATAATAATATGTGTTAAGGTCACTATGATTTCACGAGCTAAATTTAGAGTCATGTCTTTACACATACATTCATCATATCAGGATAGTATTCAACTGCATGGCTTTCCTTCCACAGACATTGGAGCTTCCAGGGATCCTTTTGTCCGCCAAGCAGTCGAGTGTGATGACGACTACTATATACTACACGGGCCGAGGCAAAGAAAGGCTTATTGAGGCGTGACAGCCTACACCAAGGTCTTTGCAAGTAAACACATTGTATAGAGTAACTAGGACAATGAACATTAGTTAGTTTTTAGGAGGAAGACTGGACAATATACTTTTTAGGACGCCATTTGTAATATATAAATAGTGCGTAGTTTATAGATTAATTTTTTAAAGTAAGGAAATATCATTTCGGGAAAACTCGCAAATTAAGAAAGTAACTTTAAATAGTATCTCAATTTTTATATAATAGATTGATTCAAAATGCCACTGTTTGGGAATCGAATGGTTGTCGAGACTTCTAACTACAAGCATATGGAAAAGTTCAAAAAGGATGTAGCCGATCGTGAAGACAATCTTGGCAAATGGATGAAGGAGAAGACGGAACGGAAGAAAAACCTGGAACAACTAAACGAGAGAATTAGGCAAAATTCGATATATTCTAATGATTCAAGATTGCAAGCTGGAGATTCGAGTCGCAGGGGATCGGTTGTATCCGGACCAAGAAGGGATTCGGCAGTCAGTGTTAGGTCGACTGGAAATGGTGTTAGAGAAACAAGGCGTTCATCGAGCATCACTTCACCTTCAAGAGTATCGGTGCCAGACACAGCCCACATGGTTGGCGGTGGTCGCAAAAAAGATACAGCTTGCGGCCGTTGTACAATAATGTAAATTTTTTACTCCTTCCCGAATTTCTTGACAGTCCTATACGCTCAAACTTCTGCTATTTGCTATTTCCTATACCTGTACAATTTATTGATTCCTGATCCAGAGTGCCTTTAATTATAATATAATATTGGATTTTGTACAGTTCTGCATTTCAATCGTCTATCGATTCCCGTAAAAATCGCAGCATTAAATAATTTATAGAGAAAACACATAATGTGACCGCGTCAACCAAAATTTCCACTGAATATATTTCATTTACTTCGCATTTTCAATCTTGGCTTCGTCAAGGATTTTCTTAGCTCCGGCAGCTAAGAGAGATTGAGCCAATTCAATTCCGGAATTTTCAGCAATTTTGAGTTTCTCCAACATGTTTTTTGAGGTTTTGACGGATCCAAAAAGGTGATCGTGATCAAAGTCGTTACCGATTTCTTCACTGTCTTCCATGGCAACGACATTTTCCAATTTAAGTTCTTCTTTTCCATCCAACGACCACACACCTCCAGTGATTTCCAAGTTTCCGGAGATCAAGCACCCATGGGCGGCGACTGGTGCTGAACACCCACCTTCAAGTGTCTTCATGAGGCCTCTCTCTGCGACACAGCACAACAGAGTCGGTACATGGTTCAACTTGGATACTACTGACAAAATCTCATCATCATTCTGTCTCACTTCTATTCCGAGTGCACCCTGGCCAACAGCGTGAAGACAAACGTCATGGTCTAAGTATTGGGTGATCCTATCCTCCCATCCCATCCGTTTAACACCGGCGGCCGCCAAAATGATGGCCGAGTAATTCTCCCCCTCACTATTATCTAGTTTCCGCAGTCTCGTGTTCAGATTTCCTCTGATGTTCCGGACATCAAGATTTGGAAATTTTGCTCTTAGTTGGGCACCTCGCCTCACTGCACTCGTGCCGATGATGGCGTCAGGTTTCAACGTTGCCAATGAGTTCTCCGCACTGTTGAAATCTTGGTGAAATATTGCAACGTCACGGGGATCTTCTCTCTCCATGATTGCTCCAATAACTAGATTTTCCGGAAGCGTGGAAGGCAGATCTTTCAACGAATGGACTATCAAATCCACACGTCCATCTATGAGAAGAGCTTCCAGTTCTTTTGTAAATAGACTCTTTTCACCGATCTTGCTCAAGGCTTTGTCCAGGATTTGATCACCTGTGGTTGACATGGCCACCACCTCAAAGGTGACTTCTGGATGCAACTCTTCAAGCTTTTTGACAACATGATGCGCCTGAATAAGTGCCAATTGACTTTTTCTCGTTCCAATTTTAACAACACGTTTAGACTCTTCCATTTCTCAGGCTGAACAACCAATGGCAGAAATAAAAATTATAAAATAAGAAAAACACAGGTGGTTCTTTCTTGTAGTGCCTCAGCCACGCTCGCTACGGTCACTCTCACTCGCAGCCATTAAAAAACACGCTGAATCGAATTACTACAATATACAAGAATGAAGAGCCGGTTTTTAATAAAACTCGTGCTTTATAGGCAGAAAAAAGTTTTATATTTCATCACTGCTGAATGGCTTGATTAGCGATGAGTGATGGATTCGACACTTCTTCTCCCAACTCCTCCAAAACTTCTTTCCTGTAGTCGTCGAAACCGCCATCAATTTCATCAATGTTCTGGTTCTCAATGACCCACAGTTGACAATTGGTATCACGAATCAACCGTTCGTCGTGAGAAACGATAATAACACCACCTATAATGAGAATATAAATTGATTCTCGAAGCTATTATTATAAAAGAAACTGCCAATCAATATTCGGGAAATTGCATGACCACAATTTAACCACCATTCCGCTACTTCCCCCTTCCATAGTATTCCTCTTTTAACCATCTAGCCCGAGGTATTTGTGGCCCATTGGCATTTCGACCTCGCAGGCCTATGTTCGAATCCCGGCAGTGATTTTTGAGGAAACATTAACTCACTTACCTCCATATTCAGAAATAGCTTCACCAAGAGCATCGATGGACTCAATATCCAAGTTGTTGGTAGGTTCATCAAGAATGACAATATCAGGTGCAGAAAGGGTCAGTTCAGCGAGGGCGACTCTGGACTTTTGACCTCCACTAAGATCTTTCATTTTGATGGTATGTGCATGGGATTGGAGTCCAAAAGATCCAAGAGCTTTCCTCGCCTTTTCCGTTGGAAGGTCAAAAAGCCTAGATAGATATTCGGCGGGTGATTCTTCGGCAGTTAAATGCTCTCCTGAATGTTGATCAAAGCGACCCACATTGAGCCTCAGGTTTCGCCTGACCTCGCCGTTTGTGGGCTCAATATCATTCATAAGGAGCTTCAAAAAGGTGGACTTGCCCACTCCATTTGGACCTACAATGGCAATTCTTGAATCCATATCTATACCAAAGTCGACGTTCTTGAAAAGAGGCGGTTGTCCCGGATAATTGAAGCTGACGTTGTAAAGACCAAGAATTGGAGGTTGAAGTTGTGACGTTTCCGGAAATCTGAACTTGACGAGGTATTCTTTGGGTTTCTCGAGAAGTGCGGTAGGACCGGCTTCGTCGTCATTTTTCTGAAGTTTCGTTTGATTCTTCTGTTGCTTCCTGGTGAGCGCTTCCTTTGTTTTGGCCTCAGCCTTGACCTTGGATTTGCCCTGATTCTTTAGTTCCTTAATCCTTCTCTCTTGCTTTTCATATTCCTTAATCAACTCTCGACGTTTCTGGACGACCATCTTTTTGAACATGGAGTAGTTGCCTTTGTAGTACCACAACTTGCACTGGTCCAAGTGAATCACATCCGTGCAAACATTGTCCAAGAAACTCTGGTCGTGAGACACAATCAACAAGGTCTTCTTCCAGTTCTGGAGGTAGTTGTCCAACCAAATAACTGCATTCAAATCTAAATGATTTGTCGGCTCGTCAAGCATCAACAACGTCGGCTCAATAAACAAGGCTCGGGCCAACGACACCCTCATCCTCCATCCTCCGGAAAATTTGTTCGTAGGCCTATCTTGCATTTCTTTATCGAATCCTAAACCTGATAGCAACCTCCTGGCCTTGGGTTCAGCCTGGTCGGCTCCAATAGCCCTCAATTCTTCGTAGACCTCATTCAATCGATCCGTTACATCTTTACCCTTTTCTTGAGCTTTTTCCAGAGCTTCGCATTCTTTCATCAGCTCCGCACGTTTCACATCGGAAGACAAAACAGTTTCGAGTGCAGACAGGTCCGTCGCCACAACTTCCTGTTCGCAATACAATACGTCGATATTGGG
Organism: Dryodora glandiformis; assembly: GCA_031471255.1. Lineage (NCBI taxonomy): Eukaryota > Metazoa > Ctenophora > Tentaculata > Cydippida > Dryodoridae > Dryodora > Dryodora glandiformis. Next base: position 9,193 of record JAUELJ010308592.1, read on the forward strand.
AGGAATCTGTAAGGATCGAGTGCCGATATGTCGAAGAAGCGTAGTCTTTCCATGGCCATTTGGGCCGACAAGACCATATCGTCTTCCGGCGGCAATCAACAAGCTAGCATCACGGAACAAGTCTTTTCCTTTTGCAGCTATACTAAACTTGTCAATCTTGATGTCCACGGCAGTTTCCAATTGCGTCAAAGCACCTCCGGTTTTCAGAGCTTGAGCTACAGTAAAATTGTCGCCGAGGGCTGAATGTCCTTCTCCTCCCTTCTTGTTCATCTTTTCCAACTCAGCCTCCATCTTCTTTTTCTTTTTCAACTCCTTCTTCTCTTTGTGGGATAAAATTTTCTTAGGGCCCTCTGAAAGTGAAAACGTCAAACGTGAAGCTAATTTTACGGTAAATAGAAGCTAAAATTAACAAGCCGATATTACCATCTTTGTCTTCAGAATCTGATTCAGATTCGTCAAGAACTTCTGTATTTTCCTCTTCATCACTCTCTTCGACAGGTTTTCTCTTTTTCTTTTTATCCCTTTTCTTATCCTTTTTCTTGGAAACGGCAGGAGCAGGATCATCACTGTCATCCAGCGGTTCTGCCTCTTCATCTTTTTCTTCCTGTTCGATTTTTTTCTTGGCTTTCTTGACTTTTCCTTTTGATGCTGCAGCAGCCGGTGCCGGCTTTTCATCATCAGAGCCGTCCCCGGAAGCCATCAACTTCTTCATTTTATCTTCCAGAGCCTTATCGTCGTCTTCTGCCCATTCGTCATCTTGCTTCTTTCCCTTCTTACCTTTTTTAGGCCCCATTTTGTATCAAAACTATATTACAATTTTTATAAAATAAAAAAAGGACGCGGATTTCACCACCTTTCGCCCTATAGGTTTTTTGGTCAAGGACTCAAGGACATGCATGAGCCTGAGAATGGCCTGAGAGTGCCTGAGAGCCTAACGCCAGCCACGTTGTGCGCGGAGGTTTTGTGATACGTGAATCCGACGCAATGTTTTTTTAAAAACACAAGTCGCAACCTATCGAATTCCGGGGAACATAACAAAAGTATTTCAAGCATGGGAAAACAAGGCCGATCTGGTGCCAAATGTAGTGGCAAAGGCAAAGGCCGTGGTGGTAAAAGTGGTCACAAGGGTGATCAAAGACAACACAGGTCTGGAAAAGAAATTGAGGAGGTATCGCCTCTAGAGAAAGCGCTGTCAGATTTGGAATTGAACAGTGATACCGAGACGTCATCCGAGCCGGAAGATGATGAAGTGGAGATCCCGTTCACCGTTGCAATGTGGGATGTTGGCCACTGTGATCCAAAGCGGTGTTCTGGCCGAAAATTGGCGAGAATGGGGCTCATTCAGGAACTCAAGTTGGGGAAGCGATTTCCCGGCCTTTGTTTGTCACCAGTTGGCCAGAGCTGCGTGTCACCCTTGGACAGAGAGATTGTAGATGACAAGGGTGTCTCTGTCATCGACTGCAGTTGGGCACGAATAGACGAGACTCCATTTTCCAGAATGAAATCGCAACATCCCAGACTTTTGCCTTATTTAGTAGCTGCCAATCCCGTCAAGTACGGCAAACCTTGCAAACTCAACTGCGCCGAAGCCTTGGCCGCCTCGATGTACATTGTAGGCCACAAAAAGGCTGCGGAATATTATATGTCAAAATTCGGGTGGGGTCCATCATTTATTGATATAAATCGTGACCTACTAGAAAAGTATTCAAATTGTAAGGACTCGAAAGAAATTCTAGAGGTTCAGGATTTGACTCTGAAATCAATCAAAGAAGAAACTGACAGAGCCAAAGACGACGAAATCGATCTTCCACCAACATATTCAAGCAGCGAAGAAGAGGAAGAGGAAGAGGAAGAGGAAGTAGAGGAGGAGGAGGAGGAGGAGGAGGAGGAGGAGGAAAAACATAAAGAAGAAACTTAGTTTGAGACGAAGAAAAAAGATATTGTTAACAATGATGATTGTACTGTTTCACTTTCCCTAAATATATATATCCAATGAAATATTATTCAACAACATTAATAATCAACAATTTATATCATCATTTAAAATATATAAATAGGTACTTTCACAACTTTTGGTCCAATTTGGCGGTAAGAAGCTGATTCTTTTTTATTGCTTCCCTCATGTCTCTCACCAGAAGAGCATAAGTTCTTTGCTCCTCGAGTAATTTGTTAAGCCGTTCAAGGCTTTCGAGTCTTTTCCGCTCATGTTTTTTAAAGCTCTTTTCATAAGCATCTTGAGTTTGATCCACACTTTGGGAAAGACGACGCAGTGTGTCGTTAAATTGCACTTTAGCTGCAGCTGGAGAATGTTTGAAGTTCGGCACACCGTCCAGGATACTTTCAAAAAGGTGTATGGCCTTTGAGAGGAAATCTTTTTGGTCCTGGAGTGTGTTAAAGAGAGTGACAAATTGTTGTGTGGAAGAGTATTCGGCTGACAAATGGTCATCAAGCTCAAAAAACCGTCGTTGATATTGCTGCAGTTCGTGAGTGGAAGGAACCTGGTCAAGCTGCCTTTCGTACGATGTAACTCTTACGGTGACTTCAGCCAACTTACGACGCAGCTTGTCAAGCTCATCCTGTAAGGATCCGTCCGGAACATCTACTTCGGCATTGTCCAAAGAGTCCAATTCCATATTCAACCGATGATTTCGTTCTTCAAGTTTATCCTTTTCTAGCTGACATTTTGCCTTGAATTCGCCCTCTTTCTTTTTCAATTTCTCATTTTTGTTCATCAAATGTTGAAGTTTCTTCAGTTTCTCGTGATCATCCTCACTCAAACTGATCATTTGATCATCTTGAATCTTTTTCAAGTCCTCTTGCAACTGTTTTACTCGATTCTTAATATTGATGCTACTTTCATCGATGTCATCGGCTTCATTAGCTTCATGCATTTCGATGAGCTTTTCTCGCAATTTTGTCTTTTGACTTTTCAAAGTTTCAATGATTTTACTGAGACCTTCAACTGTCTGATTCTCCTTTTCCACCTAAAGTGATAACAGCGTCTTTATTATATACTAATTTCTAATGAGATTCGATTTCCCGTAAAATCAACATCTTTACACACCTGTTCTTGTAATGCAACGAATTGCTTGGCAGCCTGAGAAATATCATTTGATTGCAGTTTCAGAATTCCAGAAACAACTTTTGTATTGACTTTATGAATTCCATCATCGGCTGAAGCCTCCATCGCGTCGTACATTTTCCCTTCATCTTCTTCTTGATCCTTTTGTGCAGTTGTCTTTAGTCGGATCAAGTCAGTTTTTCCGTATTCCAAAAGTGTAACGTCTACTCGACTTTCAACGTCGCCTTCGATGTCAGCAATCGGCTTGAACTTTCGCCTCGGAATGTCATATTTTGACGGTGTTTTGTCCGCGCTCTCCACGCCCTTATTGTCATAGAACTTGTTAAACTGATTTAAGGCAAATTGTCGAACAACATCTCCCCTTTCTTCTCGTGTCTCAACAACCTTTTTGACTAGCCATTGAACCACGGGGAAAATGTGAATACAATCCAGTCCTTGGATTTGATGAGGCTCGATTTGATGCGGACATTTCGTCTCGCCATTTAACACTGCGACAATCTTTTCTGTCAAAGAAATCTTCTTTCCGATTTGTAAATCTTCATGGTACAGTAAATCAATGTTGACATCCAGCACTAGACACCGCTATTGGTTCTCTATCCACTTCTATATAGTTATGGCCTATACGCGTCGTCTCAGCAGCTATAAGGTCAAAATTGCTTCCTTTCTTTTGTTACTGACTTCCTTGCCACATAAATCTTCATTTTATACTATTAAAAGCAGCTATTACAAGCTTATAGAACCTGATGTCAGCTGATTGTTATTGTTAGCTGATTATTATTGTAGCCAATTGGGAAGTTTTTTTTTTCAGGAAACTACTGTATACGCTATGCATAGTAGTTTCGTTCCTTAAAAAAATTCCCATCCTTATGGGCCCCGGAACTCTATACAAACGAAAACTTTTTGGCCAATTTTGTATTTGAATTTAAATTCATGTGCAAATATTCAATTATATAACTATG
>JAUELJ010309698.1:0-13188 GCA_031471255.1 Dryodora glandiformis
GCACATGTTACACTAGATACATCATCACATGCTGCTTAGTGGCACATGTTCCACGTTATATTTTAGCGATGAGTGGCACAGCTGTTACCACATCATCACATTGCAAAAAAAGAATATTCAACTATAACTATAGACATATGCTTGAATCTATTCTAGTGTAAATGATGAATGATTGTGGATAAAGAAAGATATGATTAACCATCATTTTTGGCGATTAATGACTTTTGAGGTAATAAAAATATCAAATGTCAAAAGCAGAGGCGCGCCATCTATTTCTTCACGAAGTAACACGTAACGAAATAAATTTCTAATTTTAAGCAGTTTTCCTTGATAATAGAATTTTTTTATATATTCACGATTTAGTAGTGTCCATAGCTGCTCTTTCCCGCAACGGGAATACTGTGAAAAATTATTGCACTTTTAATATTTCGAAGGCTGGACACTATTTACGTGGAATTGCACGGGAATTGCCCATAGATTATTAAAATGTGTAGACAAGTAAGTAGCTGTACCAATATCACTCTGAGGCCCTTTATTTCGGCCTAAAAAATGTAATGTATTATATTAATAGGATATTGACTGTAACTGAAGTATATATATCATTACTGATATTAAAATGTACATTCTTTTTGTAATAATGTGACCACTAATTAATTGGGATGTGTGTCTATATCACCTAATTACAGTTAATTTATGGAAAGTATCTTTCTCTCACTTATAGAGCAATTTAAATATAGGTAGCGCCTCCTGTATTTGCCTCCGCAAAAAAAATCACACAGATTTACTTCATAAAATATTAAAAAGTGGCTCTAATTAGCTTAATTTTTATTATTTACCTATTTTACGTAATAATAAATTCGTAAGAAAACATTTTACTTGTAATTTTTTCTTATATAAAATTTATTGTCAGGTTGTCAGATGTCATTATATTTAAGCCTAAAGGCCGAGATATATTAATGAAGTGAAAAAGACTCATAATTTTTTTAAGTAATGCACTGCGACCTTTAGGCTTAAATATGATGACACTTAACAGCTTGACAATAAACTTTAAATAATAAAAAATGACAAATAAATGCTTGCCATGATGAGTTATTAATACACAAAATAGATAAATAATAATAATTAAACGAATTAGGGCCTCATTAAAAAATTTTATGAAGCAAATTTGCTCTTCATTCTGTCCAATTTTTAGCGGAGGCAGACAGCGGGGGCAAATACAGGGGACGTTACTAGTACTTTACCTGCCTATACTCTCTCTGATAAAGATGCATGTATTTTCTTTATATCAATGTCTTTATCCCTCTACATCAGGCATGTCAAACATACGGCCCGCGGCCCGTTGGATGATTTAATCAGGCCTGGTATAAATTTCTGAGTTTTTACTGATCCGGCCCACCTGAAAACAGAAAGTCTGGATCCGGCCCCAGAGCCAAACTGAGTTTGACATGCCTGCTCTACATGCATGCATGGGACAAGAGCCGAGTGCATAGGGTCCATAGATATAACCATCGCATTTTTTACTCGTTCAATTATAACGTTATTTATATATATACTAGATAATATTATTACAAAAAATACATGTATTTGATAAATTAAATGTTTTTACTTCTGCATATTTTCTTGATCCAACATTGATCCAGAATTTATTATTCAGCTCAACTGATCCAATGGTATGGAAATTTGCCTGTATAATTTCTGATCTAGGTTTAATGTAGGTCTATGAGTCTGCATGGTTTGGATTGGTCACTTGGTCTGCATGCAACACTGTGCTACGGTGCACCTCTCAAAATTGTTATCATAGAAGTTGATAGAAATGATAAAAGCATAGATTGAAAAACGTTGTACTGTATAAAAATAAATTCTGCCGTGTATATTGAAGTTTTACTCTCTTAACTATAAAAGAGAATAATTAAATTGATTAATTAATCTAGGATGACATTGAAAAATAATATTAAATTACAAAATTCAAGGGAGATGTGACATGGATTTCTAACTTTTTTCCATCTAACCAAACATTTCTATGATGTGATGATTGGATAATTCTCATTAGATTCTCACTTAGAATAGTAATGATGAATGGAAAGTAGTATTTATTTCTATATTTGCTAAGAGAGAACGGTAACAGTGTTTCAAATGTTGTTGTTTAGGCAGAGCACGCCAACGCCAGAGCGCGTTATAAAAACACGCAACTGTGGAATCGGCACATGTTTATCGTGTGAAGACTAAGACATATATATAATAAAGAGCCAAATCTAATCCGTGAAAATCCAGCTAATCCTGGGATTTTGTGTAGTGATTTCTTAAAATTGGAATTGCTAGAAGTATTGGGTGCCATTTTGATTAAAAATTTGTGATCGTCATGAAAATGGAGGTGGATAAAACTCCCTCCAAGACCGGAGTCGAGGAGGATCCTTCACTAACTAAAAGCAAGAAGAAGAAAAAGAAGGATAAAGAAAATGTTGGATCACTTCAGGTTGAGGGTAACTTCCGGGTTGAACCTAGTGACGCACCTGTCAAGGCCTTGAGCACGGCTGACTGGCCTTTGCTGCTGAAAAATTTCGACAAGTTGAACGTGAGGACCAATCATTACACTCCATTGCCTTTCGGAGCGTCGCCTCTGAAGCGTGATATTACGAATTATGTGAAATCTGGATTTCTGAATATTGACAAACCCGCCAACCCGAGTTCCCACGAAGTTGTGGCCTGGATCAAAAGGATTTTGAGGGTGGAAAAGACTGGCCATTCCGGAACCCTTGATCCTAAGACTACCGGCTGTTTGATTGTTTGCATCGAGAGAACGACGAGATTGGCCAAATCTCAACAGGGCGCCGGAAAAGAATATGTATCGATTTACAGACTCCACGAATCCGTCGAGAGGAAGAGGGTCGAGCAGGAGCTTGAGAGACTGAAGGGCGCTCTCTTCCAGAGGCCGCCGCTGATTTCGGCCGTCAAACGTCAACTTCGCGTCCGGACCTGTTACGAAAGCAAACTGATTGAACACGATGAAGAGCGTAACCTTGGAATCTTCTGGGTCAGCGTCGAGGCCGGTTCGTACATTAGGACCATGTGCGTTCATCTCGGTCTCCTCTTGGGCACGGGCGCTCAAATGCAAGAGCTTCGCCGTGTCAGGTCTGGAATTCAAGACGAAAATGACAATGGAATGAGTACGCTTCATGACGTTATCGACGCCCAATGGCTCTATGACAACCACAAAGATGAATCTTACCTCAGAAGAATCATCCGGCCACTTGAAGCCCTTCTCACTGGACATAAACGCGTCATCATGAAAGACAGTGCCGTGAACGCTGTCTGCTACGGTGCTAAAATCCTGTTACCTGGAGTGCTCAGGTATGACGACGGTATCGAGCTCAACGAAGAGATTGTTATATGCACCACGAAGGGCGAGGCTATTTGTATCGCCCTTGCCCAGATGACAACAGCTACAATGGCTTCGTGTGACCACGGCGTGATCGCTAAGATCAAGCGAGTCATAATGGAACGCGACACGTACCCTCGTAAGTGGGGACTCGGGCCTACCGCTGCCACGAAGAAGACTATGATCAAGGAAGGAAAGCTGGACAAGTACGGTAAGCCGAATGAAAACACTCCCGGTGGGTGGAAGGCCGGATATGTTGATCTCAATATCAAAACGGAGGCGATAAAGGAAGAGCCGAAAGAGGAGAAAGAGGAAAAGCCGAAAGAGGAGCGCAAGCGTAAGCGAGAGGATGTGTCATCTGACAGCGACAGTGATGGCACAAAGAAGAAAGAGAAGAAGAAAAAGAAGAAGAAGGCGAAGGAAGAAGCAAACGAGTCGGTGGTGTCGGAGAACGGCGATGGGGATAAGAAAGAAAAGAAGAAGAAAAAGAAAGACAAGAAGAAGAAGGAGAGCGATGATTGATTCCTGGTCCAGATATCTGTATATAGGTACCATGCACTCTGGCCTGCTCCTGCTTTTTTATTTTTTATCTTATGCCGCTAGGAGGCACTGTTTCCTCGTGCACTGGTGCTGGACATTTCAAGTTTAATTTCAAGCCACTAGAGGTAGTAGTCTGCATAGAAAAATGAATTGGTCGTTAGTGGCTTGAACTAAAACTTAAAATACAGTCCAGCAACGCCCAAGTGCGCTGGAAACTAGCGCCTCCTAGCGGCTTGAACTAAAGATTGAAATGCAGTCATGGACTGACTCAAAAAAAAAACAATGTGTTGCCTGAAAGAACCGTGCATTATGACTACTAGCGCCTCTAGTTAAAGCTTGATATACAGTCCAGTAATGGACCAAGTCTAATAATGAAAAAGGTACCAGCGGTATGAGTGCATGGTATCTACTATAGTATTCAATCAGTTCACCTGTGCATACATTTAATGTATTTTTGTAAATATAAACTTATTGTCCTGATAATCGGCTTAAATTAATCTCTGGTTTATCTTTTGCAGAAAATGTCAAGTCTTAGAAATGCGATTAAGTCCCAAAAGACGCATAGGGAGCGTCATCAGCCGGAAGCGCGGAAATCTCTCGGTTTTCTTGAAAAGAGAAAAGATTATCGGCTCCGGGCCAAGGACTATAATGCCAAAAAGGACACGATTAAACGTCTCCGGAAGAAGGCGTTGGACAAGAACCCGGATGAGTTCTATCATCACATGATCAACTCGCAACTGGTCGATGGTGTCCATAAGGAGAAGAACAAGGAGGAGACGTTGACGCCGGAACAAGTGAAGTTGATGCAAACGCAAGATTTGAAGTATATAATCCACAAGAGGACGTTGGAACGCAAAAAGATTGAGAGGCTGAGGGCAAATTTGCAGTTGCTGGACGCCGAAGATAAAATACCAAACACGCACACCTTTTTCGTCGACACGGAGAGAGAATTGAAATCGTTTGATCCGGCTAAAAGACTCGACACTCATCCAGATCTCTTGTCAAGGACATACAACAGAGTACGACTGTCAGATTTAAAGAGTCGCATTGGCACTGATCCCGGTGAAGAAACCCTGAAAGAGATTCAGAAATCTCAGCATAAATCGTACAAGGAGTTGCAACAAAGGATCGAACGAGAGCGGCAACTGGGCATCGTCCAGGAGAAAATGGAGGCCAAGAGACATTTGCAGAACAAAAAAGATAAGCCTGTTAAAATTGTCAAGGAGGAAACGAAAAATTCCGCACCAGTTTTGCGCTGGGCTAAAGAACGTAAACGATAAATATAAAAAAGATATTCACTTGAGCATTTTTGTTATCATACGCTATTTCCCGAAAATTGTTGTAGCTTTTTCCCCTCGCGGGAGGAGGATGGGTACGTTTCTCCGTGCTGCGTAGCGCGTAACTGATGAATAAGGCTGTGTGTTGATATCAACGCCAGCAAGATTTTAAAATTCTGGGCATCAAAAATCACGTCCTGAATTTCTCTACATTCATTTTGAGAAAAACTGGAAGCAGGTGCGGCCGGACCAGGCCTGACCCGGTGGACTGGAGAGTCTAAAGTTCCTTCTTTTTGAAAGTTCAACCAACGGTTTGGTGGGTGCAATTTTCCCCCACTGAGAGCAGAGACAGCACCGTGGTTGCTACATAAATATATATTTCCCCCCTCCCCTTTCTCGTGGTGCAGCCTGCAGCTGTGACGAGCCTTCGAAATCGATCGACTTTCCTTTCCTCTATGTAGTAAAATAAGAGCTTTACATCTAGCATTCAAATCTACGAGTGAGAAAAAAAATTGGGGAAGAGGCATCTCGTTTATTGAAAAAATGATCATCTTCACAAATATATTTGGCGAATATTTCACCAGATTCTAGTCAGTGCCAATTGAAATAATCTAGTCAAAATGATCAAGGTGGCGCCCCACACTCAGATATCAACGCCAGCCATGATGGGCCATGCAATACGATGTCATCTCGACCAAAAGAGCAATTTAAAGTGCGGCCCTCACGTGAATTCGCCTCTCCAGACCTTGGACGAGTTGGACGCGGCGAGTATGAGAGTTCCGGGTAAACAAATGAAAATCAGTTGGATGATTTTGAGCAGAGTTGGGATTGAATTCATCAGCGCCCCGTGCGGCCGTTGGACCGTCTGTCAAAACCATAGAAAGGAATTTTTGGACGCTTGGCAAGTCGGAAAAGATTGTTGCCATCCGGATCATGCTTCTCAGGGATCACCCGAACAACCTAGTCATTTGGTAAGAATTTTTGACATGAAATATTTTCAGTGATTTTAAAATATCGTCGTTCAGGTCTCCATGGTGATGTCCGTAAAAATACTTCAAAATGACGGCAAGGTCGTCCCGATTTCCGGAAAATTCTGTACAAACTGCAAATCAGCGTATAATAGCAAGTACTCTTCAAAGCCGGGAGAAAAAATCGTCATCATCATGCCAAGAGCGCAGCTTCCAATGACGGCGCCATTGACAATTCCGTCACCATTTTGTGAACCGGCCTCATCTTCCGGAAATTCGGCCCATAAGTTTACTGCACCGGACAAAACATCAGGTATTATTTTCTTTATTCACGCAACCTTTAACTTCCCGATACCCTATACAATCGGGTATGCTAGAAGATTAAAGATGAAAAAAATGCAACTTTTTAAACTGGTTTATCAAATTTAATCCTGATTAAAATATAAATTTCAGGCCCGCTTACAAAACCTGATCCTGAAATGATGAGAAGTTTGAATCTCATGCCTGTCACCGAATCTTCTTCTCCGGCAAATCCTACCCCAGCTCCTTCAATGGTTCTCCCACCGGTGCCTGTAACAATGACGCCTCTTCCGGAAGAATCCGCGATGCCGTTGAAGCGCAAACGCGGCAGACCTCCAAAGAGCCCGAAGGATCCGGAGAAGAAAGCGGAAGACAACTCTCTGAGCGACATAACGATCAAAGTGGAGACGATAAATGATGTTCTTGATGAATCCATTGATGCTGAAGAGCAAAAGCAGGAGGTGGAGCCGGAGGTCGTGTCAGATGTCGTTCCAGATGTGGAGGTGGAGCCTGAAAAGGACGACGATTTGGAGTCGATTTTTTCGCATGACAGCGACGACGATCCGACGTGGGCTCCATCAAAGGGAGACATGGACAAAATGGATGAACCGTCGCAGAAAAAGGAGAAAAAAGTGAAAGAGGTGAAGGTCAAGAAAAAGCGTGGGCGACCGTCAAAGAGTCCTGGAGAATCAAAGAGTCCGACGAAAAAGGCCAAAATGAGCGATGTGGTTGGCGACTCATCTACTGATTCAGATCTAGAATCCATTGATTTGTCGGAAAAGGCGAACCGGATAGAAGGAGCTGGAGGAATCGATTTTCATTATTTCTGTAAAATTTGTAAGTATTACTATTTATATTTGCACCTTCGAAAAAGTGTGTGAATGCGAACTAGGAGGTTGCGTGTATAATAACAAATTCAGTTCCGAATGAACAAATGCCCATTCAGCCCAAACTGCCCCAGTAATACAAGTTTGTGCTGTAGAAATGGGCGATTTGGGCTGACTGGGAATCTTCTCGAGCAACTGCCGTGGTTGTTTATTTTTTTCTGTCGGAACTAAATTTATTCCTCACGTGCAACCTCCTGGTAATCTGGACTGGAGTGATTGGGCTGTGAGTGAGTGTTATGATATAACAATTATTGTGATTTTTTTTAGGCCAAATTAGTTTTTATCGACATAACGCGTTTAAACATCACATGATCAACAGCAAGTCGCAGCATAAGAAGATCAAAGAGCAGCAAAAGCTCCGGAGAGATCTTGAACTGGAGTATCGATGTACAGATTGCTGTATCGCCTTCAGGGATCAGAAGACATATCAGCGTCACATGATTAATGAACACGCCAACAAAACTGAGCACCAATACCATTGTACTAAATGCGACGTCCACTTGAAGAGCGAATCTGCGTTTAAAAGTCACAACAGTAAATTGCATCTGGAACGGAGAGAGAAGACGTATTACTGCAGAGAATGTGACGACACCTTCTCCTGTCTGATCAAACACAGCCTTCACATTGTGGTGCACAGGACGTGGTCCGGCGAAGACATGGGCATGCAGTGTCGAGTCTGCGGAAAAGTATTTTCAAGAAGTCAGACTTTGCCGTTCCATCGTCACCTGGCTACGCATGACGCCGACATTGACCATGAGTGCATGTGCAGTGAATGTGTTGATCCTGATGAAGTCGATCCGCTGGCCTCTTCGGGAGAAGTGAATTTAAAGACACTAAAACAGAGAAAGAGGCGGTGGGCAAGTAAAAATAAATTGCTTAACCAGATGCAAGAGTCGTTTTCCGGCAAACCATTGAATGTTGATGATGTCGACGATGAGGATGACAAAGACGCCTTGACCCCGTTTGAATGCGGATACTGCAACTTGAGTTTCACCACGGTTGAAAAACTTGAAATTCACGTACTCAAAAAACACGAAAAAGCGGCGGCAAAATCATCTTCTTCCGACGAAAAAGATGGGGAAAAAGATAAAAAGGAGATTGATGAGACTGTCATTGATGAAGTGACTGACGAATTCGCTGGTGAATTGGTCGCATTTGAACTTGCTGAGGAGAAGGCCAAGAAGAAGATTGAGGAACGGAAGGTGGGGAAATTAAGCAAGACGATGACGTTTGTTCGAGCCACTGGAAAAGCTGTCGTGGGCACTAGACCCACGGAGAGGAACTGGCAAGAATGTCCGGATAGAAATTGGGCAGCTGAGTTTGGCTATGGAGCCGTCGTCAAGACTGAAGTCAAACTTCCTCAATCTGGCGACACAGGAAGCACCAGAACTCGATCTAAGAAGACGAAACAAAATGTTTCCGGAGATGATTTGATTTCCAAGATGAGGTCTGTATTTCGCGCGATTGATGATGAAAATGAAGATGAAGATGAGGATGTTGAAAATGACCTGGATGAAGATGAAGTGTATAGGAGTCGAGGATTAAAAGGTACAATTAAGGCGTCGCCGGGAAAAGCGCCGAGGACGCTGAGCACCTCAAGTATCCGGACAAGACAAAGAATGGAAGCTTTAATGAAACGAGCCAGAGAATTTATGAAGAACCGGAAGAGGACGGAACAATCCAATTCTACTGATCCCCCTAAACGCAAACGCGGACGACCTCGTGGACCCAGAGATATGTCCCAAGTACAAGAAATTCCGCCGTCAACCAGAACCATGCGGTCAGCAATAGCTTCCATTGAAAAACAAGAAGATGCTGGTCATGTAGCAACCTTGGAGAGTGTTGACGATGAAGAGTATCTGGATGAAATGGATGACGAGGATGATGAGACCGACGGACTTTTGATTCCACTCGAAAACGGTTGGGTTTGTGAAAAACGTCTCGTTTGCGAGAACGGAATAGAAACGTATCCGGCCCATTTCTGGTCGCCGGATGGCCAAAGACATAATTCTCTCGATGCAATCCGAGCTTATTCCGTTAAAAAGAGGTTGAGGATCAACATGACCATCTTTGAGAGAGCAATGAACGATAGCAAATCCATCGGAGTCTGTGCCGTTGGAGATTCCGATGACGATTAATTTATATATGTCATGTATATTTTATTTCGAGCTTATACTCATAATTTAATGAAATCGCTGCCAAAGTCATCAACCTTGACTTCCTTCGTGTTCTCATTCGTCACTTTCTTCTCGGTATTTGTCTGAATCTGGAACTTGTCTTCCCTCTGTTTAAAGTTTTTACGCAGCTCCATACATTTTGAAAATTCACATCCGGGTTTTAACGCCAGACAAGCGCATGAGAAGCCAATCACTTTCCTCAACTCATTCAGCCCCGGGACGGCGTAGATAGGAAATGTTCCTTTATCAAAAATACATTGTAAGCCTTCAAAGTTCAATTCACTGTCATAAAACAATATGGCGATTTCGTCCATCTTGTTCAGGGCTTTTAAACATTGCCGAAGTCCCAATAAAATGCCAGCCATCAAATGTTTCTTTTCCGGACCCCTTTTGAGTTCATTCTTCATCACTTTAATCTTATTTCGCCGGACTTTGTAGTCTTTTTCATCCTTGAAATCCGGATCTGTCTCAATGATTTTCACCACCGCCTCCTTGTTGGAGACAATACTAGGAAACATAGTCGGCAAATAATTCCTTAATTCGGATTTGACGTCTTCTATCTGTGTCTCCGTCAATTCTGTCGATGTCGACATCATCGGGTTCGCCATCGTCAGCCGGATATGATCCTTTTTACTTTTCTTCCCCATTTTTCAAGTTGATGATGTGATTTCTATTTCCGGATTTGACAAGCAGGCGATCTACAGTCCCACTGTGGCCTCCTTCTTCCAGCGTGCCGTCTTCGAGGGATTCCTTCAAAAGGGCGTTGATATCCGGAAGTTTTAATCTCAACGATTCCTCCTGATCACCGAGCGCCCACAGCAAGCTGACGTGAAAGACCGGCGGATCGTAAAACCGCGGCAAGTTGAGCTCTTTGAATTCCGCGTCGATAATGTCCACGATTTTAGTCAGCGCTTTGTCGTTCTTCACACAAACGCCAACAAACGTTCTGGATTTATCATCATTGACAAAGATTTTCAGTTCCGGACTCCAAAAGAGATGAAGTCGATTGATTTTTTGCGCAGCCTGTAGTCGAAGTTTCACTAGAAATGGCTCGATCCAGTGATATTGAAATGTGACCACTCTCGACAAACTGAGATGCAAATTCGGTTCAATCTTGACTTCCGGATCGCCAAGTCTCTCGTGTAACTTCTCAGATACTTTCCGGAGATCTTCAAGAAGGTACGGTTTGAGTTCAACAAACACAGACGTCGCCCAATTTCCCGGAACGTGGGGAAACGTTCTTTGACGATTCTGATGGCGACTGGGAATATCAATTTGCCTTTTCCGCCCGTTGGACTCTTTGCTATTAAACAACGTCTTAATCTGTTCCGGAACTGGCAGTTTTACCGTCTTTTGCTTCTTGACCTCAGGCTCTTCGTCTTCTTCACCGCTAGAACCACTGTATTCGCTCAACAACTTAAGTCCGGCCATCGAAAACCGCCTGACATCTGAAACCGAATAAAAATCTATAAAAAAAACTATAACACATTTTTCTTTAAAACAGCAGAATTTTCATTTATTTAATTTCTTGATTTCTATCTCAACTCGACGTTCTTTCAAGACGTCGCCTCCATCAGATAAGCGATCAAGCTTTTACGATCATTTGCCTTTTTCAAGGCAGAATGTTTGAAGCTGATTCCAGGCAACGATTTTGCTGGGGTTTCAAAGAAGGCGTCCATTGTCTCTTCAGTCCAAGTAAAGTCTTTCTCTTTGGCGGCCTTTGAGTAATCGAATCCCGGACTTTCCCCACTTTTTCGTCCGAAAATGCCGTTCAGATTCGGCCCAGTCTGATGCTTGCCGTTCTTGTCCAACGTGTGACATTGAGCACAACGTTGAATGAATATTTTCTTTCCGACTTCAATCTGGTCAGCCATGACTCTGTTTCCGGAACAGGATCGATTGAAGATTGACTAGAACGATTTTGCCGACGATCGCGCGTCAAGTTGTTGCCGTCGTAAATATGCGAGGTTTAGTGAGTTATTTACGCGTATATAGAAGAAAGCTAAACAAGTGGCGCCCTCTATGACCCTTAACAAATTGCACTGTATTGATTATTCGCCAACGGTAGCCATTTTTACCATTGATATATATCAATGATTTTTACAATGTTGTAATTTCAATGAATTTATAATCCCAAGCAAGTATTTGATGATTTTTTTTTCGTTTCTTCATAGATGACAAATAATGAAACGAAGTAATGACAATGTCAGGGCTAATACATTCATTCATACATAGTTTAAATTCAACTAGTAACTGATTTTAGCTTCTAAATAATGACAACACGAAAATGGATCAGCGTCTTTGAATGAGAGGTCACTATTTACTTCTGTGTGGCATCTACAAGATAGGCGATCAGGTTCTCCCTGTCCTTCTTCTTCTTCAAACCAGCGAACACCATTTTGGTTCCAGGGATGTACTTCTTGGGGTTGGTAAGGTAAATGTCCAAAGTGTCCGGACCCCAAGTGATACCTATAATCAAAAATAAACGCATTAAAATCTTTCACAATACCGTCTAGTGGCTTGAACTGGAACTTGAAATACAGTCCAGCAACGCCTCAATGCACGTTGAAACTAGCACCTCCTAGTGTCTTGAACTAAAGTTTGAAATGCAGTCCAACAATGCCTCAGTGCACGTGGAAACTAGCGCCTCCTAATAGCTTGAACTAAAACATTAAATGCATTTCAGAAATGGACCGAACTAAAGCTTGAAATACAGTCCAGAAATGGACCTAATTAAAGCTTGAAATGCAGTCCAGAAATGGACCGAACTAAAGCTTGAAATGCAGTGCAGAAATGGACCGAACTAAAGCTTGAAAAGTAGTCCAGCTATGGATCGAACTAAAGCTTGAAATGCAGTCCAGAAATGGACCGAACCAAATAATATAAAAGCTGCCCGGTGCACGGCACAGTCTTGATCCATTTCTTAAATCTTGAGAAACCGACCACTGATTGTACAGGAAATGAAACATACCTTTGTCCTTGTTGGCGTCTGTGTATGAGTAGCCCTCGGCCTTGCCAGTTTGCCTTCCAATAAGGCCATAAAGGTTGGGTCCAACTTGATGCTTTCCACCCTTTTCAACGTTGTGGCACTGTTTGCACCTCTGGACAAAGATTTTTTTTCCGACTTCGATGTCACCCATGATGGATTTTTAAATTAATTTCTGACAACAGAGAAAAAAAATCAAATGACTGTCGAGGATCGGAGAAAGGAACGTTAACTCAATGAACGACTTTGAAAAGAATGAGGCCGTTACTCGTTTGACGGCCTAGAAACTTGTAAAAATGCGCTTTCGCATAATTTTGTTGGCAAGGGTTCAACGTAAAATAAATTCGAAGCAAAATAAATGGCTGCCCTTCGTTCGAAAATGAAAGCTGATTTTTAATACAAATTTATTGAAAATTGTCTTTTATGAGATAAAGTAAATATGACTTACATTATATGAACAATAATGAGATCTCCGGAAAGAATTTATGATAACGTGACCACGTTTTCCTTATCGAGAGCAACGACCGACGAAAAGTCAATGACGAAATGGCCGAACCAAATTATGCGAATTATGAAAATGCCTTGGGCCCACCTGCCAAAATCAATGACCATTCCCGACTCACCCAGTGCAGTGCCTTACAATTACAACACAATTGCCGGGCCTCCACCAACCAACA
>JAUELJ010310803.1:0-38853 GCA_031471255.1 Dryodora glandiformis
GCAGGCAATTTCATCAGGGGGAGGAGCGAAACCTATGCAAGCTCTTCTGAATGGTGTTTCATATATGATTCCTTTCGTAATTGTTGGAGGAATCCTTATCGCTCTTGCTTTAGGAGTTGGAGGAAAGAAAATTTCCGGTGGCGGAATAGCTACAGAAGAAGGTTCTTTCTGAAAAGCCCTTGAAGGTGTTGGGGCTGCTGGCTTCACATTAATGATTCCAATTTTAGGGGGATTTATAGCATCTGCACTTGGCGGAAGGGCAGCTATAGCTCCAGGTATGATAATTTCACACTTAGTCGGTAATTCAGATGGTCAACTTTGAAATTATTCTTCAAGTCAATTTGGTGGATTTGGAGATGAGTCCGCTAAGCTAGGTTTCCTAGGTGCAATAGTTGCGGGATTCTTAGTAGGATATTTAGTAAAGAGTTGAAGGGCAGTAATATCTCCTAAACTTCCTAAAATGTTCAAAACAGTTGAGCCTATTATATTAATTCCGATGACGATAGTTCTTTTATCATGAGTCCTATTAGCATTTGCGGGATATGTTCCATTATTCTATATATCAAAAGGTCTTAATTTAGGGATGACTGAACTTATAAATAGAAACTTATTCTTTATAGCAGCAATAATTCTTGGTGCTATGGTTGCATTCGATATGGGTGGACCGGTAAATAAAATCGCATTCTTACTTGGTGGAGGTTTCATAGCAGAAGGTAAACCGGAAGTTATGGGTGCTGTAGCATCAGCTATAGCAATACCTCCTTTAGGTACAGGTATTGGGGTTTATCTTGCTAAATACTTATTCAAGGTTAAAAAAATAGATGACATGGACAAAGGTAATGCTGGTTCAGCAATATTTATGTCTATGGTGGGTATAACAGAAGGTGCAATTCCATTCGCTGTTAAATATCCAAAACAAGTAATAATATCAAATGTTCTTGGAGGAGCTATAGGTGCAGGAATTGCCGCTTTATTTAAAGTTACAGATAACGCGCAACATGGTGGACCAATAGTTTATATTCTGGGAGCAGTAGGTAAGGATGGTATAACTAACTATGCTTGAGGATTATTCTTCTTGCTATCCATTTTAATTGGAGCTCTTGTTACTGCTTTCTCAATGTCATTCTTACTCAAGTTATCTGAGAGGAAAGATAATGAAAAAAATAAAATCAGTAAGACACAATAAAATTTGAGGTTATGAAATATGACTTCACTCTCCTCTTGAGGGGTTGGAAACAACATTTGAAGATGGAACAAAAAATTCAGGTGGACCTTTAGTTAAGATTCTTAGCGCTAATATGCCCCTATCAGTTCAAGTTCATCCGGATGACAAATTTGCTAAGCAATTAGAAAATGAGCCAAACGGAAAAACAGAATCATGATATGTTTTAAAAGCAGAAAAAGATTCAGAAATAATTGTTGGTTTAAATAATTATGATGAAAATCTTATAAGAGACTCATTAAAAGAAGGTTCATTCGGAAGCTTGCTTAAAAAAGTAAAAGCAAATGTAGGTGATTTTTATAATATAGAAGCAGGTCTAGTTCACGGAGTTGGCGCTGGAATGGAAGTTATGGAAGTTCAACAACCATCTGACACAACTTATAGATATTATGATTACAAGAGAAAAGATGATAGTGGTAATTATAGAGAATTGCACATAGATAAAGCAATAAAGGTTCAAAAAGACATTTCACATATTCTTGAGCCAATATCTTTAAAACCATTAACATATAGAAATTCTAACTTTACACAAGAATTTCATTTCTCTCCAAGCATATGTAAGCAAGAGTCAATAGTAGTTGATTTAGTAAAATATGAAGCATATGTATTTCAAGAAAATGAAGAAATTCAATTTACAAAATACGCAATTATTAAATATTAAATTGTAATTAAGATCCATGCGGATCTTTTTTATTTATGAAAATATTTTCATTTATTCATTTTTTTATAAAAATGGATCATAATATCAATATAAATAAATTCGGAAGGAGCATTTATGAAGAAAAATTTTAGTAAAGAAGATTCAGTTAAGGTATGAGAGTATAGATATGGAAATAAAACTTTCGCATTTGATATAACTGGTTCCGAAATTCATAAAAGTGAATTTGAAAATGAAGAATGATTTGTAGATTACTTAATTCCTTTAAATAGAGGTGGAACAAATAATATCGATAATTTAATAATATTATCACGTGATGAATATCTAAATAGAAATGGTAATTTTCCTTTTTGAGTTGATACCAAAAATAAAGGCCATGCGTTAATTCCTATCAAGAAATAACTAACAAAAAGACACTGTTTTTCGGGTTTATAATTTATTATATTATTTCATTCAAATATTGATATAATATATTAGCAATATGGCAATTGTGGCGAAGTGGTTAACGCATTCGGTTGTGGTCCGAAGATTCGAGGGTTCGATTCCCTTCAGTTGCCCCATTTTTTTTATTTATTTTTTTATGATTATATTAATCATTTCAATTATCTAATTCATCATAAAGAAATATAATAATTTGCTCTAAAAGAATTTAGAAATATACATTCTATGACTATATTTTATTGTGTTATTTTAAATAAGGTTTAATTCCTTATTTTTTATTATTCTCTTTTTGTATAATTAATTAGAAATGCCATATATACTAAAATCAAAATACAAACCAGCAGGGGATCAACCAAAAGCTATTGAAGAACTTGTTGAAGGTATTAAATCTAACAAAATAGATCAAGTATTACTAGGTGCCACAGGTACTGGTAAAACTTTTACTATGGCTAATGTAATAAAGGAAACCGGAAAAACAACACTTATACTATCACACAATAAAACTTTAGCTGGCCAACTATATACAGAAATGAAATCTCTTTTTCCTGACGATAATGTGGAATACTTCATTTCAAACTTTGATTACTATAGACCTGAAGCATATATGCCTTCCTCAGATACATTTATTGATAAAACATCTAAAACTAATTGAGACATAGAATCTATGAGAATGCTAGCTTGTAATTCTCTTATATCTGGCAAAAGAACCATTGTTGTAGCATCTGTTGCTTCAATATATGGTCAATTAAATCCTATCGATTATGAAAAATCATTTTTTGAAGTAAGTAAAGAGTTGAAAATTAAAAGAAAAGATATTTTTAATTTATTAGTGCAAAGAAGCTATACAAGAAATGATATAGATAATAAACCTGGAACTTTTAGATCTAGAGGTGATGTAATAGAAATCATGCCAGGTTTTGCTGAGGATTACGTTATTCGTATTGAACAATTTGGAGATGAAATTGAAAACATCAGAAAAGTAGACTATTTAACAGGCGAAGTTATTAAGTCATATGATAAATATACAATTTATCCAGCATCTTCTTATACTACAACGCCAGAGAAAATAGAAAGAGCTATCAAAACTATTAAAGAAGAGTTGGATAGTCAATTGAAGAACTTTAAAGATAGAAATAAATTATTAGAATACCAAAGATTAGAGCAAAGAACTTTATCGGATATTGATTCTTTAAGTGAATATGGAGTTGTGTCAGGGATTGAAAACTATTCAAGACATTTTGATGGCAGAAAAGAAAATGAAAAGCCGTATTCTATTTTAGACTATGTAGTTTCTAATGCAAGCAAAAGAAATGAAACCCCACTAATGATTATTGATGAATCTCATATGATGATTCCACAATTAAACGCAATGTATAACGGCGATAGAGCAAGAAAAATGAATCTTGTGGAATATGGATTCAGATTACCGTCCGCGCTCGACAATAGGCCTCTTAAGTTTGAGGAATTCGAGAATGAATTTAAAACATTTCAAAAAGTATATGTTTCAGCTACTCCAGCAGAATATGAATTAAATAAAACAAGCGGAGAAGTAGTTTCGCAAATTGTAAGGCCAACTGGTCTTTTGGATCCGACCATTGAAGTTGTTAAGACGGCAGGCCAAGTAGAGGATATGTTTGATAGAATTCAAAAACAAAAAATAAAAAATGAAAGAACATTCATTCTAACAACAACTAAAAGAATGGCTGAAGAATTAACTAGATACCTTCAAGAAAGAAAAGAAAAAATTGCTTACATACACTCTGACTATAAAACTTTTCAAAGGGACGAAATACTTCGTAAACTTCGTGTGGGAGTTTACGATACAATAGTAGGAATCAATTTACTTAAAGAAGGAATAGATATTCCTGAAGTATCACTTGTATTAATTTTAGACTCAGATAAGGAATCTTTTTTTAGATCTGAAAGAAGTTTAATTCAAATGATTGGAAGAGCTGCTCGTAACTCTAATGGTCACGTAGTTCTATACGGAGATAAAATAACCACTTCCATGAAAAAAGCTATAGAAGAAACTGATAGAAGAAGAAGCGTTCAGGAGAAGTTTAATGAAGAGAATAACATTACTCCTAAAACAATCCAAAAAGATATTCCAGAGCCTTTAAATCCAGAACAAGAAGATGTACTTAGTTTAATAATGAATGAGAAAATATCTATAAATGAAAGAAATAAAGAATTAAAAAATAATAAAGAAGCCGTTAAAAAAGAAATAGCTAAAATAAGGGGAAAAATGCTTTATGCAGCAAGAGATATGAATTTTGAAAAAGCTGCTCAAATGAGGGACTTAATCTTAGAACTTGAAAGCATGATTGATTAATATATAATATAAAAGTAATTTGAGGAGATATATGAAAAAAAACTTTAATGATAAAATTAAAAAAATTAGTTCGAGTAAAACAATAAACAAAATTAAAAAAGAAATTTTAAATAAAAAAAGAAGTTCAGTACTTACTTGAATAATTATTTCATCTTTAATAGTTGCAAGTAATATATCAATTTTAATCTTATCTTCAATAGCGCTAAATAATGTTATCTTTGAGTATAGAAATTCGAATAACATACATTTTATGTCTGAAGTATTTCCTACAATAATGATATCAGTTGCATCTATATTCATTTTTATATTATCTTTTGCAATAACAATTTATCAAGGGAAAATGAAGGCCGATGATTATGAGCAAGTTATGATTGAAATTCAATTAGAATATATTTTATTTACCGAAAATAAATCAAAAATCATCGGAGCACAGGATTTTATTATATGACTTAAAGAAAAAGAAGCAAACGTATTGATCAAAAATAAAAAAAGCAAACTTAAAAGAACAGTTTTAAACATTCTTTCAGGAGGGACATATGATTAAAATTATTGATCTAAAAGATTTACATGATTCTCCAATGAAATACGTTGAATCTCAATATAATGCTTCCAAAAGAAAAGCTGCTATATTAAAATTCATATATATTGTTTTTAATATATTTTCTATGATTTCAACTTTTGCAATATTACTTATTTCTACTCTAGTTATTTCTAAGATATTTTATACTACATCGCCAAGCTGATATTTTTATTCCACCACCGGTTTTTCAGCATCTGTGACTTTGATAGCTTCTTTAATAAATTTTTTTCTAATAAAAGATAATTATTTAAAAAACAGAAATATTCATTCCTTTATAAATAGAGAACTTATTCTTTATTCTAAAAAATATAATGATTATTCTAATTCTAAAGATGCTAATTTAATATTATTTAAAAAAGTATTTAATTTTATAAATGAGAAAGAAGGTAAGTAATGGAAGATTATAAAATAGTAGCTAATAATATATATGATAAATTAAGATTAAAAAAAGTAAAGTCAAAATCTATTTTTTATCTATTGAACATTGCATCCCTTTCATTAATAGCATTAACCATAGTTTTCAATGTTTATGCAATAAAAAAGAATCCTTTTGAAAAAACAATACCTTTGTATGTATCCATTTCTATAATAACCGGTTTTATTGGACTTCTTTCGTCGCTTATTTCCTTTTTATCATCTAATCAAAAAGCCAAACTTTACTCAAAATTATTCGCAATGATTAATGATGAAGAAAAAGAGTATAAAAAATCGATTGGTAAATATGCTGATCTAAAAAATAAAGATGTCATATACATTAATGAAATTACTAGAATATCAAATATAGAAAATTAAAAATCACCTGAAATTAATGGTGGTTTTTATTACGTAATTCTTTTATTATTTTTTCTAATGGCTTAAAGATTACAAAAGCCATTGAAATATTTATAAAATTAAATGTGAAATATACAGTTATCATTGCAGGTCAATAATGCGGAATTCCAAAGTATGTTATTCACATAACTTCGCTAGAATCATATATATTTTTCATTGTTGGCAAGCTTATTGAATCTATATATCCAAGAGCATTGTTGTATCAAGGGACAAACAATAATCCGTTCAATAATGAAATAAAAATAGATGTTGTAACTATTGTGATCATTGAAGAAATTATATATTTAGTCAATCCATTTATTTTTATGAATTTGTTTAATCCAATATAAATAAAAATAATAAATAGTGAAGTAATGAATAGTTGTATATGTCCAATTAAATCAATATAATATCCCCTCGTGCTATCAATTACAGGTCCTATTATCACCCTAATAATTAATATTATAAATGCATATTGAAATCCGGAAATCATTGTAGATGCAAAAATAAATAAAATACCTAAATTAAATTTCACATATCCTCAATTTCCAAAAGGCATAAACCTTTGAAGAAATTGAAATAATAAAACCAAGGAAAGCATTATTCCAGTAAAAGATATATCAAAAACCGTAAATTGTTTAAACCTTATTTTTTCTAAAATTTTCATAATAAAAAATCCTTTCTGAACTAAACATTTTCAAAAAAAGATTTAAGCAAAATACTTATATCATCCGGACTTTACCGTCGGTACTGGAATTTAACCAGTTCAGCTTGCGCTCGCAGACTATACTGCCGGTAGGCGAATTTCGCGCCTCCCCTAAATATTTAAGTTCTAAATTATTATATATAAATTTTTATCATCCTATATCAAATTTCACTAATAAAGTTTTGTTATTTTTTACTAACAAAAAGTTAATTACAATTAATTATATAATTAATTTATGAGGGGATATAAGAATTTAATAGAGTGTGTATTAAAAGAGGGTAAATTTAAGGGAGACAGAACAAATACCGGAACCATTTCGGTATTTGGTTTACAAACTAAATATAACTTGGCCGAAGGGTTTCCACTTTTAACTACAAAAAAAGTTCATTGAAAGTCTGTTGTACATGAATTGCTTTGATTTATAAAGGGTGATACTAATATCAAATATTTAGTTGATAACAATGTAAGAATATGAAATGAATGACCATATGAAAAATTTAAGAAAAGTAATGAATATGAAGGAGAATCATTACAAGAATTTGTTGAGAAAATAAAGAACAATAAAGAGTTTTCTGAAAAACACGGTAACCTAGGTCCGGTTTATGGAAAGCAATGAAGAAACTTTGAAGGAATAGATCAATTGAAAGAAGTAATTAATTCAATTAAAACTAATCCGGAGTCCAGGAGGCTTATAGTTTCTTCTTGAAACCCCCCGAGAATTGAAGAAATGGCTTTACCGCCATGTCATGCATTCTTTCAATTCTATGTTTCTGATAATAAATTATCTTGCCAGTTATATCAAAGGTCTGCAGATATATTTTTGGGAGTACCCTTTAATATAGCTTCATACTCTTTATTAACTCACATGATTGCTAAGGAATGTAATTTGGAAGTTGGCGAATTTGTTCACACGTTGGGAGATGCTCATATTTATTCCAATCACATGGAGCAAGTGAAAGAACAAATGAAAAGAGAAGTGAGAAGTCTTCCAAAATTAAAAATTAATGGAAGCAAAAGTATATTTGAATTAAAGTATGAAGACATAGAACTTACTGGCTATGATCCTCATCCTACAATAAAAGCAAAGGTGGCGATTTAAAATGATAAAGATGATTGTAGCAGTAGATGAAAATAATTTAATTGGTAAAGGCGGATTATTGCCTTGGAATATTCCGAAAGAACTTGCATTTTTTAAAAAGAGCACTTCCGGACATTCTCTAATGATGGGAAGAAAGACTCTTCAATACTTGCCAGGCAAGCTTCCGAACAGAACAACGTTTTGTTTAAGTAGAAAAGCATTAGCTGAAAGAGCTCTGCAAGTTGAACTTATGGAAAAGTGTGATTATATATCAGATAGCCCTGAAGATATTTTTGATGAATATAGAAATTCCGAAAAAACACTGTTTATAGCAGGTGGTAAATTTATTTATGAAAAATATTATAAAGAAGCTGATGAAATAATTGTTTCCAGAATTAAGCATGCATATGAGGGTAAAGCTTATTTAAAAATTAATTTATCTAAATATAATGAGGAATTAATTTTAGAAGAAAAAGATTTTAACGTATACAAATACACTAAGAAGTAAAAAAAGGAGAAAATAATGAAGTATTCACAATTGTTAAAAGATAATTTAAATAAAGATATAGAAAAGAGTTTTCCATATGTTACTAAAATAACAAAAAGTATGCAAAAAACAAGAGCAGGAATCTCCAGAATGGTTATGTTAGATAGATATTCCCAAAAGGACTCAGATCTAAAAACTCTTGCAATCGGAGACTTAGTAGTTGCAAAAATAAAAGACGATCCTATGTTTCCTACTCTTGGAATAGCTTATGTGCATAAAATTACAAAAATGAATGTAGAAATAAAAGTGGAAGATGAATACTTAGGTCAAATAGATCAAAAATTAAATCCTAAAAAAGGTATTATTTCAATTAATAAAAACCAAATAAGCAAACCGCTTGAAATTTACTACGAGCAAATAGCATCAAGAGTATCCAAAGCCCTTGGAAAAGGTGAAAGTGATGAAAATGTAGCTAAATTTGAAAAAGAAATAAGTGATTTAAATATAGTTCCAGCAGGAAGAGTTCTTTACGGAGCTGGATCTAATTCTTCAGTAACTTATTTTAATTGCTTCGTTATGCCAATGATTCAAGATTCTAGACAAGGGTTGGCAGATCATAGAAAAGAAGTTATGGAAATAATGGCAAGAGGTGGAGGTGTTGGTACAAACGGTTCAACCCTTAGACCAAAAAATGCTTCAGCAATAACTGTTGGTGGAAAATCTTCAGGGTCTGTTTCATGATTAAATGATTTAGCTTCACTTACTGATCTTGTTCAACAAGGAGGATCTAGAAGGGGTGCTCAGATGATTATGATGCAAGATTGACATCCTGATATTATTGAGTTTATAGTTTCTAAAATGCAAAAACCCGAAATGTTAAGATGAATTTCAAAAAACTTTAAAGATCCAATTATTAAATCAATGGCAGATTCAAAGTTAAAATTTAATCCACTTGAGATGAATGAATTAAAGATGCATAAAGAAATAATTTCTCTTTCAAAAGATGAAGATTTAGTAGCAAAATCTAAGAAAGCTGTTAAGTTAGGCGGTAAATATAGTGTTATATTTCCCAACTTTTTAACAGGAGCAAATATTTCGGTAGGTATTACTAAAGAGTTTATGAATTCAATAAAATCTGACGGTAAATATGAATTAAGATTTCCTGATATTGATGCTATGACTCCTGGTCAAAAAGAATACTATGACAGTAACTGACACGAAATTGGTGATGTGAGAATTTGAGAAGAAAAAGGATATCCAGTTAAAACTTATCACACAATTGATGCAAAAGAGTTGTGAGATTTAATTAATTTTTGTGCAACTTATTCTGCTGAGCCGGGAGTATTTTTCATCGACAGAGCAAATGAAATGACCAATGCAACTACATATGGTCAAAAAGTTGTTTGTACTAATCCTTGCGGTGAACAGCCCTTAGCTCCTTACTCTGTATGTAATCTTGCAGCAATTAATTTAGCTAATATGATCGATAAATCAACAGGTAAGATTTTGTGAGATAAATTGAAAAGTAGTGTGAGATCATCCATTAGATTGCAAGATAATATAATAGATGCAACTCCATATTTCCTAGATGCAAATGAAAAGCAAGCCAAAGGAGAAAGAAGGATTGGAATGGGAGTCATGGGCCTACATGACTTACTGATTTGACATGGAGTTAGGTATGGATCTCCTAAATCACTTAAAGTTATTGATAAGATATTTGAAGTAATAGCAACAACTGCATATATTCAATCTATTGAACTTGGAGAAGAAAAAGGGTCATTCGGTTTCTTTACTGGAGCAGATAAATTCATTGAATCAGGTTTTATGAAAAAAATGCCAAAAGCAGTTATTGATAAATTGAAAAAAACAGGAAAAATAAGAAATTCACATCTTCTTACAATAGCTCCAACTGGATCAACAGGAACAATGGTAGGAGTTTCTACTGGGTTAGAACCATACTTTGCATTCAAATATTTCCGTTCAGGTCGTTTAGGTAAATTTATGGAAGTCGATCAAGCTATCGTTGAAGAATATAGAAAGATTAAAAATCTTCCAAAAGATTCCAAACTACCTAATTTCTTTGTGTCTGCAAATGATTTGTCACCCGAAGAACACGCTGATGCTCAAACTACTATTCAAAGATGAGTGGATTCATCAATATCAAAAACTGTTAATGCGCCAAAAGGATATACTGTTAAACAAGTTGAAAAAATATATTCTAAACTATATAAAGATGGAGCAAAAGGTGGAACAGTTTATGTTGATGGTTCAAGAGAATCACAAGTTTTATCAATATCTAAAAATGATGTAATGGACATGAGTGAAGAATTAATTTTAGAAGATAATTCAAAAAGAGAATTACAAACTATTCAAGAAAATCACGCTAATATTCCAAATAATAAATTTAATAAAAGTATCGGAACTCAAGTTGGTGAAATATGTCCAATATGTAAAGAAGGTACAATAGAAGATTTAGGTGGATGTAATTCTTGTACAAATTGTGGTGCACAACTTAAATGTGGACTATAATATTAATAATAAAAAAACAAAAACAATGTGTATGGAATGATTTTTTAATCAGCTGTCCTAGCAACCGTAAAGCCGGATCTTTCCATTGTTTAATTACTTAGGATAATGTTGTGCTTCTTTTTTGTGAAGACACACAAAAAAGGGGATAGAATGTATAAATTGATAAATAAGAAATTAACTTTGGGAACGCTGATTGTTTTAACAACCACTCCCTTAGTTTTATTTTCATGTGCAAGAAATGCGAGGGCAGGTGAAGAAGATCAAGCTCAAGCTTTATCCAGCGACCCGAAATATGTTGGAACTAAGTTTCTAAGTAAAAAAAGTTACAACAACATTGTTGATGACTTACAGATTAAAAATGATTATATTGCTATAGTAATTATTTATAATGGTAAATATAAAGTGCACTATTTAAAGCATCAATCTTCATACTCAATACTCGACTACTTAGAAAAAGATTTAATTAATATATATAATTTTGAAACTAAGAAATATTTTGCTTCTGGAACTTTTTTGGGTAAATTAACAGTACTTAATAAAATAGAAAAAAGCAATACCATTAATAAAAAATATCCCCTCACTTATGTGAATCATAAATCTGAAATGAGTTCAGTTTCTTCGTCACAATTAGTTAAAGGGCAAATAGTGGAGATAACGTATGACCACAATTCTTAATTACATTAAAGAAAGATCAATAATAAATAAAATTTCCGTAGGTAGAATAACATTTCTGGGTATGTATTTATCCATTATAGTTTCGCTCAAGTTTGCTGCTGGATTTGTTCCGGGGGTTGAATTTGTTACATGAATGTTTATGGTTGCTGCTCTTTTTTTACCCATCATTGATGGTATGTTGCTTGTAGTTTCATTTAACTTATTTATGATAATAATTTATGGTTGAGCTCCATGGCAAATAGCGTATTGATTTATATGACCTTTCAATTTGCTATCAACTAAACTATTATCTAAATTGAATAAAAATATATATTTAATTTCTATATGAGGATTTATATGTTCACTACTATTATCAGTCTGATATTTTGTTTCAGATATATCTCTATTTGGTAAATCGTTTGCTATTTTAAATTTACTATCAGCAATACCCATTAATCTTATTGGAGCCTTTACTACAGGCATACTAATTTTTAATTATTTGCCATCAATTTCTAAAATATTTAATAGAGTTAATTCAAGATTAAATTGATATAAAAATGAAAATTATCCAAAATTTAAATTTGAAAAGAAAAGAAAATTATTCTTACTAATTATTTTTAATATCATAATAATATCATTAGTAATATTGCTCTTTATATATAACCCGTCCTTCTTAGACTTAAAAAATAGTTTATCAGTTAAAACAAAAGCAATTAAAATATAAAAAAACTTAAGCATAGATATTACTTTATTTCTATATTTAAGTTTTTAATTTTTATATATTTTATTTTTAGTTTATCTAATATTATTTTAGATATATTATCATCATCCGTTCCCTCGTATTTGTTATCTAAATAATAGAACTCTTTTATGTTAGCCTGAGCTATTAATTTAGCACAAGAACTACATGGAAACAGAGTAACATACATTGTTGATCCCTGAATATCTGATGTAGCATTTAGTATTGCGTTTAGTTCAGCATGAATAACATAAGGGTATTTGGTATTTTTAGATTCCTTAGCTTCTCTTTCCCAAGGGAAATCATCATCACCCTGAGGCATGCCATTAAAACCTGTAGAAACTATCCTTTTATTTTCATTTACGATAATTGCTCCAACCTTCGTATTTGGGTCATGTGATTTCATTGCGGTAACTTTTGTTATTGCCGTAAAGTATTGTTCTCAGTTAAGTTCTTTCATATATTAATTATATATGTCAACAGAGATTAAATTTTATCATTATCATTTTTTTCATATATTACTTCAGAAGAAATTTCGTCAGGTAAATATTGTTGCTCTACATATCCACCATAATCATGAGGATATTTATACCCTACTCCGTTACCTAGTTTAGATGCAGACTTATAATGTCCGCACTTTATATGTTTGGGCATCTCGAAGACGCCTTTCTCTTTTATTATATTTTGCGCTTTGCTTAAAGCTTTATAGGCGGAATTGGATTTTTGTGATTTGCAAATATCAATAACCAGATAAGAAAGAATAATGGATGCTTCAGGAAAACCTACTTTTTTTACGTTTTCCATAGCAGCTTGTAATCTAAGGGTAAGGTTAGGATTTGCAAGTCCTACATCTTCATAGACGACCATTATTAATCTTCTCTCCATACCAAGTATGTCGCCTGTTTCTATTAATTGAGTTAAATAATATAATGCCGCATCAACATCGCTTCCTCTAAGTGATTTATGAAAAGCGCTAAGAAGATTATAGTGACCATCCCCATTTTTATCCGAGTAAAAATTAATGGTTGGTATAACAATCTCCAAAATACTTTTATCAATTTTTTTATTTGGATATAGTTTTTGAATTAAATTCAGTGAATTGGCAGCAAATCTAAAATCCCCATTAGAAGACGTTGCTATTTTTTGAATCATATCATCAGAAATTTTGATATTAAATTTTTGGCTTTTTATTATATTTTTTAGTCCATCAGTAATATCTTCGTGTGTAAGTGATTTTAATTCTAATATATGAGTTCTAGATCTTAATGCTGGAACAACTGCAAAGAAAGGATTTTCGGTTGTTGTTGCAATTATTTTAGCTCTTCCCCTTTCAAGTCTAGGTAAAAGAATGTCTTGTTTATCTTTATTTAATCTATGAATTTCATCAATTATTATAATATCTGACATATCTAAGTGAGCTTGAAGTTCTTTTTTGTTTCCTGTTGCAGCATTAAAATAACTATGACTAAGTTTTAAGTCATTCGATAAAGCATATGCTATAGATGTTTTCCCGATTCCAGGTTTTCCATAAAGTATTAGAGAAGTCATGTTATTCTTTTCTATCATTTTATTTAATAATGGTTTCAAATGTTTTTGTCCCACTATATCTTTTAGGCTTTCGGGCCTTATTTTATTTGCAAAGTCACTCATAAATACATTATATAAATAAAATATGGATCGCTATAAATAAGATTTTATATTTATATAAATAATTATTAAATTAAATGAACGTTTCCAAAAAAATACCTATTTTACTATGTTTCCAATTATTATGTTAAAATGGAATTATGAATAAATATTTTGAAAAACTAATAGTCGCAACAGATCTTTTTGGTAAAGTCAATACAAAAATCGCCAGAATACCGAATCCATACATACTTACATATATATTGGAAGCAATTGAAACTATTTCTTCTAATGATATTGAATCTCTTCATACTACGATTGATGAAGCATATTCGGGGCTTGTTGAATCTAAAAATACACCTTTTTCTAACTATAGAGAAGCTTTGAAAAATGCTCACAAAAATTTGTTAGATAATGAATTAATTTTAGATAGAGATATTAAATTAATTAATAAAAGAATAAGGGGAGTAGATGGAGAATATAGAAAAACCCCTGTTTCTATTAAAGATCAAAATGAAAACGTCATACATAATCCTATTGACGCTAATTTAATTCCCCAAGAAATGAGTAAATTAATTAAACTGATAAATAACGATAGACAAAAAAATCAAATACTTAATGCTTTAGATATCCATCATAAATTTGAGTACATACATCCTTTTTCAGATGGCAATGGAAGAACGGGTAGAATTTTATTTGCTCTTTTATTAGCCAAATATGACGTCTTAGAAGTGCCGGCATCTGTTTTTTCATATTCCATTATGAAGTCTAAACAAAAATATTATAAGGCTCTTAAATTGGCTGATGATGGCAATATGGATGAGTATTATTGTCATATGCTGGATATGCTTAATGAATCATTAATTTTAACATTGAAATTTATTGAAAAAATCACACATAAAATGAGTTTATTTAATTATGATAACGATAAGAAAAAAATCATTTTTAAATTCTTATTTGCGGGTGCAAAAACAAGCAATAACTACCTTGTTAAAAAAACAGGATATAACAATAAAACAATATCTAAATACATTAATGAATTATCTCTTGAAGGAATTGTTTCTATTGAAAGACGTGGTAAGTATGTATATTATAGAAATATTGTGCTTGAATCATTGATTAAAGAAATTTTTGAGAAAATTAATTAGTTTAATTTTATAAATTCTAATATATTTAAATAAATATCTTTTTAAATAAAAGTAAGTTAAAATATATATATGAAAAACAAAGACATTATTGTTAAAGGCGCAAGAGAAAATAATTTAAAAAATATTGATATAAAAATTCCAAAAGACAAATTGGTTGTTTTTACTGGTGTTTCTGGATCTGGTAAATCATCATTAGCTTTTAATACTATTTATGAAGAAGGAAGAAGAAGATATGTAGATTCTCTTTCATCATATGCAAGACAATTTTTAGGAGGAGTAAACAAACCTTTAGTTGACTCAATCGAGGGTTTATCGCCAGCGATCTCCATAGAACAAAAAACTACTCACAATAATCCAAGGTCCACGGTAGGTACTGTTACTGAAATATATGATTATCTTAGATTACTATATGCAAGAGTTGGAAAAGCATTTTGTCCAAGGCATGATCAAGAGATTTCCGCGCAAAAAACTAAAGATATACTTAATTCAATATTGGACAACCCAATCGATACAAAATTAATCATTTTAGCTCCAGTAGTTAATTCAGAAAAAGGAACGCATCAAAATCTCTTTTCAAGATTAAAACAAGATGGATTCTTGAGAGTAAGAGTTAATGAGAATATTCTATCTTTGGATGACGATATCAACTTGGATAAAAACAAAAAGCATAGCATTGAAATAGTTGTTGATAGAATCATATTAAACAAAGAATCTAAATCAAGAATATCAGAAGCTCTTGAGCTTGCCTTAGAATATGGTAAAGGAATGGTAATGATTGAGCTTGACTCCAAAATTATTAATACATATTCTAAATACCACTCATGTCCAGAAGGTGATTTTAATATGCCTATTGTAGAGCCAAGACTTTTTTCGTTCAATTCACCTGCCGGTATGTGTGCCGGATGTAAAGGTTTAGGAATAAAACTTAATGTTGACGAGAAGAAACTTTTTCTAAACAAAGAAAAATCAATTAGACAAGGTGGTATTGTTTATTTTAAAAATTTAGTTGATTCAACAAATTTAGAATGACAAGAATTTAAAGTTCTTTGTAATCACTATGGAATTTCTTTGGATAAACCAATAAAGGATATGTCAAAAGATAATATTGAAATTATTATGAGAGGATCTTATGAGGAAATTGAGTTTGAATTAACTTCCGCCTCAGGTATTAGAAGAAATAAAAGAGATTTAATTGAAGGTTTAGCCGATAAAATTGAAAGAAAACATTTATCATCAACATCTGAAATGGTTAGAAAATGATATAGAAATACATTCATGTCCGACATTACATGTAATGAATGTAAAGGAACAAGAATTAATGAATATGCCAGATCAATTAAAGTGGATAATAAAAACATTCATGAATTTACTAAGCAATCTATTGAAGAATCTCTTAACGAAATAATAACAATGGAGCTTGATGATAATGAAAAGCAAATATCTGAATTAATAATTAATGAATTGGCCAGTAGATTAACATTCTTAAATAATGTAGGGCTGGATTATCTTTCTCTTGATAGAAAAGCTGAAACTTTATCTGGAGGTGAATCCCAAAGAATAAGATTGGCAACTCAAATTGGTTCAAACTTAACGGGAGTTTTATATGTTTTAGATGAACCGTCAATTGGTCTGCACCAAAAGGATAATGCTAAATTAATTAAAACTCTTAAGCATATGGTTGACATTGGAAATACTTTAATAGTTGTTGAACATGATGAAGAAACAATTAAGGCATCTGATTACATAATAGACATAGGTCCATTAGCTGGCGATGAAGGTGGTTCTATTATTGCAAAAGGAACTGTTAAAAATATTTCTGATAATACAAAATCTCTTACTGGTGATTATTTATCAGGACGTAAAATCATTGAAGTTCCTTCTTCAAGAAGAAGCGGAAACGGTAAAATTATAAGCATAAAAGGAGCTGCCGAGAATAATCTAAATAATATTGATGTTAAAATTCCTCTAGGAAAATTAGTGGCCGTAACAGGAGTTTCAGGCTCTGGTAAATCAACATTAGTAAATGAAATTATTTATAAATCTATTCAACAAAAGATATCTAATCCTTTTGTTGTTCCTGGAAATCATAAAGAAATTAAAGGAATTGAAAACATTGATAAATTAATTAGAGTTACTCAATCTCCCATCGGAAGAACTCCCCGTTCTAATCCTGCAACTTATACTGGAGTATTTGACGATATTAGAGATGTATTTTCTAAAACACAAATATCTAGAGCAAGGGGTTATTTAAAAGGAAGATTTTCCTTCAACGTTGATGGAGGTAGATGTGATAAGTGTAGAGGTGATGGTTCTATTAAAATTGAAATGCATTTCTTACCAGATGTTTATGTAACTTGTGACCATTGTGAAGGTAAAAGATATAATTCAGAAACTCTTGAATCTAAATATAAAAATAAATCAATATCAGATGTTTTAGGAATGAGAGTATCTGATGCAATAGAATTCTTTTCTACTAATCTGAAGATATCTAATAAATTAAAAACTTTAATAGATGTAGGATTAGGTTACATAACTTTAGGTCAATCAGCAACAACTCTTTCAGGAGGAGAAGCTCAAAGAGTTAAGCTTGCAACTTTTTTACAGAAAAAACCAACTGGAAAAACTTTATACATTCTTGATGAACCAACAACGGGTCTTCATCAACATGATATTTCTAAGTTGATAAGTGTCCTAAACAGAATTGTTCACGGTGGAGATACTATTTTAATAATTGAACATAACTTAGATGTTATTAAAGTGGCAGATTATATAATTGATTTAGGTCCGGGTGGCGGAACAAAAGGCGGTAAAATTATTGCTAAAGGAACACCTGAGCAAGTTATTGAAATAAAAGAAAGTTATACGGGTCAATACTTAAAAAATCTCCTATAATATATAATTTAATAATGAATATCAAAAGGAGCATAAATGTTGAAAATTAAAAAGATTTTAGATAAATTTAAACTTGAAATTGAAAATCCCGAGTATGGTGATACTGAAAAGGAAATTAATAAACCTGCTATTCACAGGATGGGACTTGAATTAACTGGAATAATAAAGATTGATAAAAAATATAGAAATGTTATTGGATGAGGTTCCAAAGAAAGAGATTATTTTTTATCTCTTACTACAGGCGAGAGAGATGTTTCAATAAGAAGAGTTTTGAATGAATTCACTCCATGTGTCATTCTTTCAAATTCTATGCCGCAAAATATCATTGAAGAAATATTAAAAATATGTAATGAATTCAAAATTCCTTTATTAAATATGAATCAACATCTTTCTTCTATTAATATGACCATTGGATTTTATATAGTAAAGTACCTGTCAAAATCCGAAAGCGTTCATGGCTCATTAGTTAATGTTAATTCAAAAGGAGTAATGATTATTGGTGAATCTGGAATTGGTAAATCTGAAGCAGTTCTTGAACTTATTCAAAGAGGTGCAACATTTATTTCTGACGATACAGTAATAATTAAAAGAATTGGAAATGAATTTGTGGGAGAACCGGCTCCATTAACTAAAGACTTTTTGGAATCAAGAGGTATTGGGCTAATAAATATTCCTAAAATATATGGGCTTCAAGCAACAAAAGAATCAGACCAAATTGATCTTGTTATAGAATTACTTCCAGCTAAGGAAATCAATAATGTAGATAGACTTGGAAATAAGATAAATTGATACGAAGTTCTAAATGGAAAAATTCCTAAAATACAAATTCCTGTTCAAAACGGTAGAACTCTTTCAGCTCTTATTGAAGCTGCAGTTAATGTATTTGTTGCAAGAAAAAGCGGTGATAGACCGCTAGAGACAATTAGTGAAAGGAATAAACAAAATGGAAAATAATCACGACGGCGTATGAAATAGATCTGAGCAAGCTTGAAATTGATATTTCCTACATACTTATAATATAACTATGACCTTGGGTATTTTGTTTTCTTTTCTTTCAATAGTTTACTTTTGAAAAAAACAAAAATACTCGTGAGAAACTCTTCAAATACTATTAATCTTAATAGTTCCCGGTTCTATAATAGGAGCTAGATTATGATTCTTAATTTCTGAAGGCGGATGGACTCAGTGGTATGTATTCCAAGGTCTTTCGATTCACGGAGGTGTTATGGGAGCCTTTCTTGCAGCCGGCCCCTTTTTATACTATAGAAGACACTCCATAGATGTAAGGACAGCAATTGGGATAATTCTTCCTAATATAATATTAGGTCAAGCAATCGGAAGATGAGGAAATTTTGCAAATCATGAAGTTTATGGAAGAGTTGTAGACGGTAACTCATTAAATTGAATGGGAGCTATGAAAGATCACATGAAAATTAATGGATACTATAGACAACCCATGTTCTTCTACGAATTTATAACTTCGTCAATTGGATACATTGTCATAGTTTGATTTATGCTTAGAAAAAATTGATTTAAACCTGGTGTGACAGCTGCAATTTATTTACTATGATATGGAATAGTAAGAACTGTGATGGAACCCTTAAGAGATCCACAAGAAATAATGAAATTAGGATCATTGCCAATATCTCTATTTATATCAATTACAATGATTACTCTAGGCATAGGACTTGGAGTTTGATTCCAATTCTTTTCAAAGAAAGAATACGAAGTGATTAATCCAATAAAATCAAGAAGATTATTTTTATTTGGTAAAGTTTCGGATATGAAAAAACAATATTTATTTTGAGGAAAAGAAGTTCCCAATAGAATAAAAATATGATTACCTGTTACAGAATCTAATTGATCTAAAAGAGAAATTGGTAAGGGTAAGAAAAACATAGTAAAACAAAAGGCGGATAAATAATGAATAAACAATATAAGAAGCATTCAGAAGTATCAAAGAAATATAAGTGAGATTTATCTTTCTTATTAGAAGGAAAAACTCCAGAAGAAACATTAAAATCATTAATTAAAAAATATCAAAAAGTAATTGATACAAAAGATTCTAAGTATGAAAACTCTAAATCATTTTTAGCAAGTTTAAAATATGATGATAAACTTTCTGTGGATTTTAATAAGTTTTCTAACTACATAAGTAATCAATCTAATTTAGATATAACTGATGCTAAATCAACAGCATTGAAATCTACATTTGATTTTGAAATGTATAAATTATCAAATGAACTTGGTTCAGAGGAAGCTAGATTTTTCAAGCATGCGAAAAATATTGAAAAATGAGCTGCTCTTCCTGAATTTAAAGATTATAAATTTTCTTTAATGAAATCATTGGAAAGTAAAAAATATACATTACCTAAAGTAATTCAAGATTATGAATTAAAAGTTTCAAAAGGTAATCCTGATTTTGAAAATATTTTTTCTTTGATTACTGATGCAGAAATTGACTACGGATTTGCAACTACAACTAGCGGCAAAAAAATAAAGATAACAAGAGCTAATAAACCAAAGCTTGCTGAACATAAAGATAAACAAGTTCGTAAATCTTCTTCTATATCATATAGAGATGCATATATTAAGAATAAAGACTCTCTAGCTTCAACTTTATATCAACACAAAAATTATGAGTCTAGCAAGTTATTGGCTAGAGGATTCAAAAGTTCTGTTGAGGGTTTAATTTTTAATGATAGAGTTAGTGTTAAATTTTTAGAAACTTTGTATAAATCTGTTCAAGATAATAAAGATATATTTAAATCATTTAAATCTAATTACAAGAAATTCTATAAAGCAAAATTTAATGAAAATATTACCAAATATGATTGAGCAAGACCTCTTATAGAAGCTAATCAAAATGTTACTGTAGATGAAGCAATCAAAGATGTTAAGAATGCTATGAAACCTTTTGGTAAAGAATATAATGAAATAATTTCTAAGGGACTTAAAGAAAATTGAGTTGATTTCATGTCAATCAATAATAAGAGATCAGGCGCATATTCAATTGGTGGAACTTATGGAGTTGATAAAAAATTAATTTTAATGAACTTCACTGGTGATATAAGATCCACAGAAACTTTAGCTCATGAATTTGGACACTCAATGCATAGTTATTATTCTGATAAAGTTCAGAGTAATCCAAGTAATGCATCATATCCAATATTCTTGGCCGAAATTGCTTCAATTTTTAATGAACTTATGCTTCACGATTATTGATTAAAAACAATGAAAGATGATAAGCTTAAATTCAAAATATTAGAACAAAAAATAAACGGTTTTTC
The DNA here is from genome assembly GCA_031471255.1 of Dryodora glandiformis. Classification (NCBI taxonomy): domain Eukaryota; kingdom Metazoa; phylum Ctenophora; class Tentaculata; order Cydippida; family Dryodoridae; genus Dryodora; species Dryodora glandiformis. The sequence goes on from JAUELJ010310803.1 coordinate 21,193, forward strand.
AGCTACGGTATTAAGGCAAGCTGAATGATCTAATTATGAATTTGATTTATATAATAAAATTGATAAAGGTGAGCCGGTAGGTACATACGAAGCTTTATCTAATATATATAAAGAGAATGCTATTAAATACGCTATTAATGCTAAAGACTTATCTAAAGATATGAAAGATTTTTATCCTTCCATATATGTTCCTCATTTCTATTATGGATTCTATGTATATAAATATGCTATAGGACAATTAGTGGCCAATATCTTCTTTGCAAAATATAAAAAAGAAGGAAAAGAAGCGCTTGACTTCTATGTTGAAAAATTTCTTTCTGCTGGAGGAAGTAAAAACCCTCTTGATATCTTAAAAGATGCAGGAGTAAATCTTGAAGATCCTAAAACTTATGAAGTAGGATTTGGTGAAGTGGAAAATAATATTAAAGAGTATATTGCTTTAGGTAAGAAAATATTCAAAGTTAAATAATAAATATAAAAATTATCTTTTAAAAGGGATAGTTTTTATATATTTAATATTCATATTCTTTTTATTATTATTTGAATTAATTTTAATAAATTATTCTTAAGTATATTAATTAATTTCATATATTTTTATACATTAATCAAGTTTAAGAATTTTCTAAATCATTTATTAAATTTTTATTTGATTACATTATTTTTATTTCTAATTTAATAATACCAAAATAAAAATCCAGCAATAGCCAGATTAGCATTTTAATATTATTAATTCATTAATTATTTTAATAATGTATAAGTAACATTATCAATTTTAACTTTATTAGATGTTTTTTTACTTTCTTTTTCCAAATCTAAAGAAGTAATTTTAATTCCATTTTTAACAGGAACCGAAGGTGTATAGCCATCTGCCTTTGTTTCATCTGTCGTATAATCACTTCCCATTTGGTATATTTTTGCCGGAATTGGAGTGTCTCAGGAAGATGCTGGAGCTTTTATTGATCCTCTTATAGCAACTGCCAAGTATCCAGTATTAGCAAATAAACCAATATCGGAATTTGTTTTTTTCATTATGTCGGCTAATGTTATTCTTGTTGTACTAATTTCATTATTCTGCTTCATCGTTGTCAATTCAGTAGAATTAGCATCTTCTATATAAACTTTCGAAGGCACTCCGCTTCCACTTGAAAAAGTAATTGACGTTTGGACTACACTATTTGTTGTCTTATTTGTTACTTCGAAAAACTTTTTGCTTCCATTTGATGTATTATTTACTCAATTTGCATTCGCAATACTTTCAAAAGTATTTTTCGTACCAGCCTTAAAAGTGTAAATTTTGGTGTCAATTGTAACTGTATCATTTATTTTCGGTGTTGCAGATACAGTTTTCACAGTCCCAGGAGTTCCAGGATTTGCTGCGGCATAACCTTTAGATTTTGTTTCATCAGTAGTGTATTCCCCTGCTGTATTTGTTTCAAATATATCTCCAGTAGGTAATGCTTTATCTCATTTAGCAACCTCTTTTACAGTAGTAGTTTCATCTTTTACAGCAGTAGTTTCTTTTTTATCATCCCCTGCACATGATATAACGGCAACGATTGGCAGTGTAGCCACTGCTAGTGTTCCCATTGATAATAATTTTTTATTCATTTTTCCCCTTTTCTATTTATGTATAACTTTTTAATTATATCAATTAGTTTCATAATAATACTATTTTTTTGATAATAAGCATTATTCTTGCATAAATATTTTTATAAAATATCTTTTTAAAATATAATTATTTTATGAAAAAATATGATGTATTAATAATTGGGGCCGGAGTTGGTGGATTGAATGCTGCTTTATATGCTTCCAGAATGGGACTTAAGGTTGGAATGATAGAAAAATATATACCCGGCGGTAAGCTTGTAAATATTTCTAAAATTGACAACTGGATTGGCGACACTACTATCGGCGGGCCAGAACTTGCTTTAAGAATGAAAGAACATGTTGATGTAAATGGTTCTGACACCATTTATGCCGAAGTAAACAGTATTCACGAGAATGATAACTTTGTCAAAACTTCTGAAGGTGATTTTTATTATAAATTCTTAATAATTGCTTCAGGAACTTCTGAAGTTATTCCTAAAAATATTATTAATATAGATAAGTTTAATCAAAAGGGAGTTTCATATTGTGCAATATGTGACGGACCACTATTCAGGGATGAAGTAACTGCTGTTATTGGTGGGGGAAACTCAGCCATTGAAGAGGCAACGTATTTGGCGACAGTAGCTAAAGAAGTTCACTTATACGTTAGAAGTACAATTAAGGCAGATAAAGCTCTTATTGAAGAGATGAATAAAAGAGATAATATAATTATTCATTTAGGTCAAGAAATTAATGAAATTACTGGTGATAATAAAGTTGAAGGAATAATTGCGACAGATGGTGAGTTAAAAATATCGGCCTTATTTCCATATGTTGGCTTAAATCCTAATTCTAATTTTATTAAAGAATCATCAATAAAAAATGATAATGGATTTATTATCGTTGATAAAGATATGAAAACTAATGTTGACAATATTTTTGCCATTGGCGATGTAGTTGATAAAAATATTAGACAAATTTCAACAGCTGTTGCTGACGGAACAATTGCTGCTAAAGTAATTGCTAATCATATTTAAAGATGGTATTCAACTTTTTTAAATAAAATTTATTATTAAGTTGATTTCATATGCAATATAATTATTTAATGAATAATTCAATTAAGCTAACTTCTCAAAAATTAAATATATCTGAAAAACAAGTTAATTCTGTGCTTGAACTTTTATCTGAAGGTTCAACCGTTCCATTTATAGCTCGTTATAGAAAAGAAGTGACAAACGGATTGGATGAAGAGCAAATAGAAAAAATTAATACAATCTATAATTATGATCTTGAATTAAATAAAAGAAAAGATTCAATAATAAAAATCTTATTGGAAAAAGATCTTTTAACAAATGATCTTAAAGAAGCAATTCTTTCAACAAATAAAAAATCTCAATTGGAATCTTTATATGAACCATTTAAATTAGGTAAAAAAACTAAAGCATCTGAAGCTGTTGCCTTAGGGCTGGAACCTCTTGCTAAAAAAATATTTAATGAAACAAATATTTCTTTTAATCCTTTTTCTGAAGCAAAAAAATATCTATCAGATAAAGTAATTGATGAAAATTTTGCTATTGAACAATCTAAACTCATAATAGCTCAATATATATCTGAAGATATAGAAACTAGAAATTTAGTTAGACTTCAAATCAAAGAATATGGCCATATTAAAAGTAAACTAAAAAAGAGTGGTGAATCCAAAGATTTGAAATCTAATTTCAAGAATTACTATGATGCTAAAGAAAAGGTTGGAAGAATTGCCAATCATAGAATCATGGCAATGAATAGAGCTAATAATCTGAAAATTATTAATATTTCATTTAAATTTAATGAATCAAAAATACTATTTGACTTATCAAACAAATTTTTCAGAATTAAAACTACTGGAAAAATTATTAGAGAGTCTCTTATTGATTCATTAAAAAGATTGATATATCCTTCCATTCAAAGAGAAATATGAGCTGATCTCTTTGAAAAGGCACAAGCATCATCAATAAATAATTTTTCTGAAAGTTTAGAACAATTGCTTTTAGCTCCTGCTGTTCAAAATAAAAGAGTAATGGCTATAGATCCTGCTTTTATATCAGGTTGTAAAATTGCTTGTCTTTCTGATACTGGTAAAGTATTAAAAATAGAAAAAATATATCCAACCAAACCTCAAAGAGACATTGTTGGATCTAGGAATATGATTAATAAATTTATTGATGAATACAATATTGACATAATCGTTATTGGAAACGGAACCGCCTCAAGAGAAACAGAGTCTTTTATACAGTCTTTTATGAATGAAAGAGAAAGAAAGATACCATTTTATTTAGTTTCAGAAATTGGAGCTTCAGTTTATTCAGCATCAAAAGTTGCTATTAAAGAATTTCCGAATCTTTCTGTTGAAGAAAGATCTGCAATTACTATTGGAAGAAGATTTCAGGATCCATTAAATGAACTTGTAAAGATAGATCCTAAATCTATTGGAGTTGGACAATATCAACATGACGTGAATCAAAAAGATTTATCTAAAGCATTAGAATTTAAAACCTTAAAAGTAGTTAATCAAGTTGGAGTTGATGCCAATAGTGCCACCGAAGAGATACTTACATATGTTTCGGGTCTTTCGGGTAAAATCGCATCAAATATCATTGAGCATAGAAACTCTATTGGTAAATTTAGAAATAGAAAAGACTTTAAAGAAGTAAAGGGGCTTGGTAAAAAAACATATGAGCAAGCAATAGGCTTTATTAGAGTTCATGATTCGGATGACTTCTTAGATAAAACATCTATTCATCCTGAGTCATATAAACTTTCTAGAAAAATAATCAAACATCTTGATCTTAACTTAAATGATCTTGATAATAATCAATTAAAAGATATTAATAAAAATGAACTCAAAAATTTATTTGATATTAACGATTATGATTTGGATTTAATTTTAAACTCTTTATTTTTTTCAAGTAAAGACATCAGAGAATCAAAAGAGGGATATATTTTAGATTCTAAAGTATCAAAATTTGAAGATATTGAAGAGGGAATGATTATTGAAGGTACAGTTCAAAATATTACTGATTTTGGAATTTTCATATATGTTGGTATAAAGGAATCGGTTTTTATTCATATATCTAATTTAGCCAATAAGTTTGTTTCACATCCTTCTGAGGTTGTTAGAAATATGCAAAAGATTAAATTTCAAATATTATCAATTGATGAAAATAATAAAAAAATCCAAGGAAAGTTGAATTATTAGTCATATAAATTTTTTAGGTTAATTTGCAAATAATAATTAGATATTCATATCATTTGATTTTGAACAAGATTTTTCTGCAAAATTAAATCATTAAGAAAGTAATTTTCATTATTTTAGGTGATTACCAATTTTCTTTTTTTATAAAAGTTCTGCAATCATAAAAAGGAATGGAATGAACAGATATTTTACTAACTATTTTTATTGGAAAAAAATAGACTAATTGATTTTATTATAAATTCATTATTATTTTAATGGATCAAAAAAATATATCTCTTTCTTTCTTAAATAAGTATTATTACCAGTTTTATATGTTCTTTTTTATATATGATTGAATGTGTTGATTATATTTATATATAATATAAATATGAAAAAAAACAACAAAAAGAGATTGAAAAATTTAGAATTGATAATTCACTTCTTCAGTAGAACTCTTTTAAAAATCAAAAAGGAGTAAAAGTGATAAAAAAAATAAAAGCAACCAGTGCGGATTTGTTAAAAGTATTTGATGAAATAAATAAACCTGAACAGGAAGCGAAAATAAGGGAATTAGACATTAAAAATAAAAAAAATCAAATGGGAATGAATAATAGAATAATTGAAAACATGGAACAGCAGAATAAAATAATGGAGTCACAGTATAGTTTTCAAAAAGAACAACTAATGAAACAGTTAAAATGAAATAAAATTTTAGTTGTAGGAACAATGATTTTAAGTTTATTCAGCATTATTTCGACAATAGTATTAGCAACAACATAATGTTGAAATTTAATCAATAGGAGAAAAATGAAATTAAATTTAAGCAATGAATTAACAAATGAAATGAAAAATTTTATAAAAGGCGAGTATTCTTCAAATGATAAAGATATACAGTTTTATTTTTGTAATATTTCTGAAGCAAAAGGATTTTACAAAATTTCAAGAACACCCCAAGGCGTAAATATATCAGATGGAAAGGTTTCAAAGAATTGATCTAAAAACTCTGTTCATAAATCTGCCCCCATTGGGAAACCAGCCTTGAATATTTTAAAAAATAAAAATTCGGTAACCTTTCACTACGACAGTAGGATTGAAATTTATGACATTAATCAGGCAGACTATAATATAAATAGCTTAAACCATATGATTAAATCAATCGATTAAAAAAATAAATATCAATTTTTTTGTGAATGGATATCTATTTTATTAGAAATAATTATGATTCTTTTCTATACAAAGATACAAGTTATTAGGCTTTAAAATATCGTTGAATACATTTATGATTTAGGTGAATATTATTCATAAAATAATAATTTTATTTTTGGCTTTTAATGAGTCTTTTTTTGGAGAGTAAATCGGAAGAAAGTGTATCACCATTTTTATGAATGTGTTACCATTTTTTTCTTAAATCAAAGTCTTTGGAGTTATAAGGCGGCATGTAGTAAATCGATATTTCACTAACGTTTTTCATTAGAGGGTATAATTAAATTATGATAAAAACATTTTTAGTAAAAACAATAGATAAAGAAACTATAAGAGTTGAAGGAGAAAAAGTGAAATCAAAACCCAAAAGCAAAGCTCCAGTTTGATTTAGCGATTATGCTAAAACTCAAGAAGATTTTCATAAAAAAATCATTAAAAAGATTGACAAAATAGATAAAAGGTTGTCAAACATTGAAAATACACCAACAATTAAAAAAGAATTAAAGGGCTAGTAGCTCTTTTTCTCATTTATTATTTTATTTATAATATACCTCACATTTATTTTTTTATCTAAATTGTAATTATAAAATATATATCTAATGACATTGAATAATTCTTGTTTTGGGATATCGGACTGCATAGCATACTTGAATTTAATAAGGTTGGTATGAAAAATTATAACTCGAACATATCTAACAATAAAATAGATAAAAATACACCCATTTTTTTAATCAAAAATTATAAGAAAGATAGCACCTTTAAAATATGGATAAATATAAATTAAAGAGAAAATTCAACAGTATTTTTTTCGCTATTATATTTTTGTTACTTTTTTTAAACATATGCATGAGGTAAATATTTATTGGAAAAATAGATTAATTGATTTTATTATTCATTTAACTTTCTTTTAATAGATCATGAAAATATCTATCCTTCTTTCTTAAATAAGTATTATTAGCAACCTTATGTGTTCTTTTTTTATATATGTATATGTAAAAAAGGAGAAACATGAATATAATATTAATTTTCTTTTGCTTTAAAATATTCGGGAGACTGAGACAAGATATATAAAGCATTAGAAGAAAAAGAAATAGTTTCAATGAAAGAAATTGAAGAAGTAGAAAGAAAAATAAAAAAGAATAAGTGAAATACTATAACCATTATCGATAAAGATTACCCAAAATTTTTAAAACAATCGTATAAGCCCCCATTTGTTATATGTATGAAGGGAGACGCAAGCTTACTTGAATCTAAATCTATATGCTTGGCAGGGAATCAACTAAACAAAGATGTTGAATTAAAAATAAAGGATATAAGTAAAGAATTAGAAAAAGATTATTCAATTGTATGTAATAGATTCAAGGGTGCGGAGAATTTTATAATAGATAATTTAAAAAAGCCCTCTATATATATTTCCCCGTCGGGAATAAATAATATACCAAAAGAAATTATTGATACATCGCTAGTAATAACAGAGTATCCACCAGAAACAAAATCTAATAAAGATACTTATAGAAATAAAAACAGATTAGTTGCAGCTCTGTCAGAATCATTAGTGCTTTTTTCATCTGAAAAAAATGGCCCAATTAATAATTTAATTTCAAATTTCTTAAATTTAGGAAAAGAAGTTTTTTGTCTCCCTGGTGATGGAACGCAAAACGACGGAAACTCTGAATTGATAAAACAAGGGGCAAATTTAATGACTAGTGCTAAGGATGTAAAATGTTAGAATTATTAAGAATAGCAGTTTATTTATATATTAATTAAATATATAATGAAAAATACATTTGGAAATAATCATAAAATTGGTTAATATTGATATATGAGCAAATTAGTAATAGTAGAATCACCCAATAAAATAAAATCAATAGAAAAGTATTTAGGAAAAGAGTATAACGTTATGGCATCAGTTGGTCATGTTGTTGTCTTGCCCTCATCTGGAGAACACAGATTTGGCGTTGACATAGAAACTTGAGAGCCTAAATATAAAATAGATCCAAAGAAAGCTGACATAGTTAAAAACTTAAAAGCTGCAGTAAAAAAGAACGATGAAATATTAATAGCAACTGACCCCGATAGGGAGGGTGAAGCAATTGCGGATAATTTAGTTCAATTTTTAAAGATTAAAGATAAATATAAAAGAATTAGATTTAATGAAATAACTGAAAGTGCAGTATTAAAAGCTGTTGAAAATCACTCAATAGTTGATGCTAAATTAGTTGATGCGCAAATTGCTAGAAGAATTTTAGATAGAATAATAGGCTACAAACTTTCTTCACTAATGAGAAGAAAAGTATTTAATACTCCAGTTTCTCCATCTGCCGGAAGAGTTCAATCGATTGCTCTAAAACTTGTTGTTGAAAGAGAAAAAGAAAGAGATGCATTTGTCCCTGTTCAGTATAATACTATTAATGCTATTTTAGATAATGATATTGAAGCTTCTTTATACCTTCCTTCTAATAAAGAAAATAAAACTTGAATTAAAGAAGATCAATTAAAAGATATTGAAAATAATCTTAAAGGTTCCTTAAAAGTTGTATCAATAAATAAATCAACAAGAAATGATGCTAAGTTAACACCATTAAAACAATCGGCTTTGTATAAAAAAGCGGATTCATCTTTATCTATGAGTGCCAAAGCAGTTCAAACATCAGCTCAAAGGCTATATGAGGGTTATGGTGAAGGCGGACTTATTTCATATCCAAGAACTGACTCCACAAGACTTTCAGCATCATTTGTTCAAGAAGCTAAAATGTACGTATCTCAAACATATGGAAAAGAATATGTTTCAGAAAAAATAAAAGGAACTGTCGGAGCTCAAGATGCCCACGAGGCCATAAGACCTACCAAGTTATCTTTAACTCCTGAAAAAGCAAGATCTTTGTTTAGTTTAAACAATAATGAATTTAAAGTATACAAATTAATTTGAACACATACAATTCAAAGTTTGATGAATGTTCCTACAAGAGAAATTATTAGATATGAATTAGAGGAAAACAATATTAACTTCAGAATGTCGTCTTCAAAAGTAGTTTTCCCGGGTTATTTCAAAGCAACCGGGCTTCCTGAAAACAAAACTCTCCCTAATTTAGTTGAAGGTGAAGAATTAAAAGTTAAAGAATATAAAAAAGAAGCTCATGAAACAAAACCTCCAGCAAGATATAATGACGGTTCTTTAATAGAAAAGCTTGACAACATTAAGGTTGGTAGACCTTCAACATTTGCAACAACAGTAAATATTCTTAAAAATAGGGAATATGTTGACATGGAAGGAAGAGCTATGAAGCCAACTGATTTTGGTAAAACTATTAACGAAAAACTTATAGATGGTTTTCCTGAAATTATTAATGAGCAATACACAGCAAAATTAGAAGAAGAATTAGACTTGATTGCAGAAGGCAAACTAGACTATAGAGAAACTCTTGATGGATTTTGAGATAAATTCCAAAAAGAATTAGAGACCGCAACTTCTACAATAGAAATAACTAAAATGATGTCCATTAAAGCAGAAAAAGATTGTCCTAAATGTGGCAATGAACTACTAGTTAGAAGAAATAAAAGAGACGGAAACAGGTTCTTTGGATGTTCCAATTTCCCTGAATGTACTCATTCTGAATCCGACCCAAGCTTTAAACCTAAGTTCAACAGATTCTTTAAGAAAAAGAAATAATAAAAACTAACTTTAAGTTAGTTTTTATATATTTATAATTATTTATATTTATTTGGATTTCTTCTTTTCATTAATTTAATGAATTCATCTTTATTCAATGATCCATAGTCTTCCATTAATTTAACACATTCTTTATATTCCTTCATTGCATAATTAACATCTTCGAATCCTGAAACTGAAGTTATCCCTTCGCCTTTTCAATTCTTATATGTTGTAAAGAATGACTCAACTTCTTTTAATCATTTTTTTGGAACGTCTCCTAGAGAGTGTATGCTATCTAATCTATAATCATCTACATGTACTGCTATAAGCTTAGTGTCTGTTTCTCCTTGGTCTATCATCTTCATAGCTCCAACTATCCTAGCTTGTAGAGAAACACCTGGTTGGAATTTTTCTTGGGAAAATACTAATACATCTAGTTCATCTCCATCTCAATCTAAAGTGTCTGATATATACCCATAATTTGCTGGATACTGGAACCCATCTCTTAATATTCTATCTACAACTAATTTATTTGTTTTTCTATCAAATTCATATTTGATGTTTGATCCTTTTGCTATTTCTATATTTACTGTTATCGTTTTTTTCATATATATATTTTATCATACTAAAAGATAAGTACATTAAATAACTATGGAAATAATTAAGGAATCTTTTTTAGTATTTTTTGTTTTATACTAGTTTTTTTAATAAAATTACCTTCATATAAATAAATTATATTTTATAAAAGGAAGTATTCACTTAATCATGATTTCAAGTTTAATTTGTATATTTTCACAAATATAATGTTATTTTTAATTGTAAATTTTAGTTACTTTTATATAACTTTATCGATTAATATTATTAAATATATTCGAATTTTATCTTTACTATTTTTATTTTAATGATTTTATAAAATAATGTTTATAAGTAATGTTTATCGCACTTATTACACATTTTATCAATAATTTTTATTGCATATATCTTTGCCTATATAATTTTTTTAATTTATCTATATACAACGTAAATTAATTAATTATAATTTAAATTAATTTTTTCATAATTTACTAAAAACTTCTTAAATGTTATACTTTGTTTTTTATATTTATAATATAAGTACATATGAAAAATATTAAGAATAAAATAAGTGCATCGGCATCAATTGTTTCACTAGTGGCAATTCCTGTTTTTCCTTTAAATGCAAAAAGTAACTTCAAAAATGAAAGTTTTATTTTAAATAAAAATCAAATGTTAAATTCAAATATAATATCTAGAACAGACGAAATCAACAAAGTAAAAAATAAAATTTTAGAAGCAAACAAAAACTATCAGCCAGCTCCGCAAGGGCCCGCAAACTCATTACACGCACCAACGAGTGCTCCTCAAAGCCCTTCTAATTCCAGTTTGTGAAATAGCGCTTTTCACTTATCTAAAGTTTCTACAAGCAATTTAGAATCTTTTGGAAATATTAAAGAATTTGAATTCAACTTTGATACTTCAAATTCAGATCTTAAAATATCTGAACTTAGTTTTGAAAATAATAAAGGAGAATATATACCGTTTTTTGTTACGGGATTTACAGGATATGATTCTAAAAAAAATAGTTTGCAAAGCATATCTGATGAATTGCAGAACTTCAACTATTTAGATTCTAATTCTAAAGCTATTAATCTCCCTCAAAATAACTCTAATTCCATTTTAAGAATATTATTTCTAAAACCTTTCGTATTGTCAAAGGTTAAAATAAATACATCGAATAAGAGATTAAATTCTTATTCAATTATTGATGAAGCCGGTAATAAGTGGGACTCTATGCAGCCCCCTCTTATTAAGAGGGAATATAGTGCTCTTAAATCCAATTTAACTTCTCTTGTTGCTGTTGCTCCTGTAACTTATAAAGAAATAGAAACAATTTTAAGTGATGACAATGATGTTATTAATTCTTTAATTTATAAGAATAGCTTTATAAAATTAAGTAATTCTTACGCATGAGAAGGAGGGGCTATAACTCTTGGTGATTCAAATCAAAAAATGAATTATGAGCTTACTCAAAAATCATTTATAATTTCAGCAACGTCAAATGACAAGACGGCGAAAAACCTTCTAGTATTTAAAAATGGTTGGAAAATTGACAAGAATGGAAATTTAAAAAACTCACTTAAGAAAACACGAATTAAACCTTCAGATTATGTTTTTAATATTTTTCACCCTTCTCTTAAAGAAGATACTTATTCTTTTTATTGATATGATGAATCTATAATTTCATTAAAAAAGTTGAAATATCTTCTTTCGCAATCATCTTATTTGGGCGATTATTTAACAAATGGTGGCATAAAGCGTTTTGAAGAAAGCAAAGTCTTGTCTCCAAAAGATTTTGGTATAAATGATAATAAAAAAACAGGAGACATCATAAATGTTGATCTTGACTTGATCGATGACCTTATAATAGGTAATAAAAATTCTGGCAAAAACTTTATTTTATTCAATAATCAAAAAATACACGATACATTCGGAGAATTAACTAAAAGTTTCACGTTAAAATATAGAACTAAAAAACAAGGTGGAGAATGAGGGGTTTGAGACTTAGTAGATATATCAAAAAAAACTAATACTAGTCTAAACATTCAAAGTGTAGATTTGGGAGATAAAATAGAATTTTCTTCGGAAGCTATTAACAAAAAGTGATTGAATAGTTTCGGTGTACTATCACACAGCAATATTTTTGATCTAGGCATGTATAAATATGGATCAGGAGATTTAGATTATAATTTATCAAGTTCAGATATTTCTTTTAACAATACTAAAATGACAAAAGATAACTTATGAAAATTGGGTTACGTAGAAAATGTTACATTTAAACTGTCGCAAATGAAAACATATTCCAGATCTGGATTATTATCAGAACTAAGGGTTCTAGATAAAAACAATAAACCGATTCCATTTGAGGTATCTTCTTTTTATTATGAAGATGATAAAGGAGCCAAAACTATGGGTCAGAGGAGCGTTGATGAAGAAATGACTAAATTCCTTCAAGACGGCGAAAATTTAATTCCAAAAACTTTCACCCAAAGGCAAGGGAATGATTTCATCACGAATTCTTATGGTGATGGATATCTTAAAATTGACGGCAAATATGTTTTAAGCTCTGATTATTATAAGAGATCTGCCTTAAAACATTCATATGTTACGATTAAACTGAAAAAGCCTCAATTAATTAATTCGATTGGTTGATCTTATATGAGTCTATTAAACAATCTTGACCCAGACGGGTATAGAAGTATTGATGAAATAATGATAAAAAATACAGAGAATATAAATTATTTTTCATCAGGTGAAAATTTTAGTGATCCTTCTAAAGATTATATTGATGAATATGGAGAAGAGAAATTTTTATTGGACTTACAAAAAAGAGGAAAGCTTCAGGATTCTTATGACTCTAAGTATGAAAATGTTCGACATGATACTCATAATTCTTCTGCTATGGATAAAAAAATATCTTTATTATTACAAAAACCAGAGTTCGCATATATTCAAAATAAATCTCCTTATTCTATTTCTACTCCCGCTAACGAAACTATGAAAAGCATTGGTAAAAATTTGAAATATTGAAAAAGTGGAATAGTTAGCAAATCATCTAAAGTCACTTTAAAAAAATTAACAGATTTACAGGCAGGCATATCTGCCGGACTTATATCCTTACCAATACCCGCGGGATTATCTAATGGTAGATATAGCTCAGCTATAAACAAATTGTATTCGGGATTAGTTTTCTATGATGATAAAAACAACATAATACCTTTTAAAATAACTCTGGGCGATCCAAGGTATTTTAATGGACAAATTATGAGAGGAAAAAATTTATCTAAATTAGAAACAATTCTAAATGATCAAAGTAATTCTACATATTTTGGTTTTGGAAGAGAAACCTATAAACTTTTTTCAAATTATGCGGGCGGCTCTGGAGTGTTGGGTTGAGGTGAATATAGTAACCATTTAAAATTCTTCTTTAAATTTAAAGACGGATTTTCACACAAAATATCTAAAATTAAAGTTGGATTTGGAGGACCAAAAGCCCTTGGCGCTTATGGGTCTAAAGATTTCCAAAAATTCCAAAATTTATTCGCTATAGATGTTTTCTCTGGAAATTCTGTTTATAGTTTAGATAATCAAAGCATAGCCAGAAAGTCTTATTCAAACTCCGGGAATAGCAGCATTATCTTAGGGGAAGAAGAAACAATATCCGAATGAAGTGTTACTGATTTATCATCTCGACTTAAGTTAAATATATCTAATAATGATTCTCCAAGTTCCAACAGAGGATCTGGATGAGTTGACATAAATAATATTTCAAATATGAATTTTGAAATTTATAATGATCTCAAAAAACAATATGAACCGTTAGATTTATTTGATTTATATATAAATGATATAGATTTAATTAAAATAAGATATAGCAGGAATGATGGGGGCATCTTTCAATCTTCATCATCCAAGTATAAATTATTTGAAATTGATATTGCCTCAATGGGGATTCAATTTAAAGAAAGCAATGAAATATCAAGGAATGATATTGGTTTTGAAAAATCCTCTATTTTATGGAAGGGAACTGATGGAAACGCTTCATTTTCAGTAGGTAATTTAAAAAATCTAAATTCAAAAAAAGTTGATGTTTATTACAAATTATCGAGAATTGTTTCTGGAAAAGAGGTATTCTTAAAAACTCAAAATCCCCCAAGTCAAATTTCAAGTGGAGATAAAGTTTATATTGTTTTCAAAGTTAAAAGCGGATATTTTGTTGATGATTCTTGAAATAAAATATCTCGTGAGATTGAATTAAAAGTAGATGTGCCTAAATTGGGTAAAACTGAAAGAATAGATATTACTAAATATTCTGATGAAATATCTGGCAAAAATTCCTTTAAGACATTAATAGATATTTCTAATCAAAAAAATCTATTCGTTGGAACAAGTGGGAGAGGTAAATTTTCTGATGAATTTATAAGAAATTTCAAAAACATAATTGATACGAATAAGTCTCCTAATTTAAAGGTGGAAATTAAAGTTTCTAATGAATTCTCTGTATATAATTTATCTTATGAAAATATCGAAGAATTTAAAAAGCTTTCAAATGATTCTGAAGTAGAAATTTCTTTCGCGAATAATGATGTTAATAATTTTATAATTTACAACGGAATCTCAACATCAGAAAGAACCTTGCATGTTAGCAAGGTATCGTCTTTAATTAATCCGAAATTTATTTCCATGCCTGTTCCTAATATAATATCTATGATAGAAAAACATGAATCTTACATTGGCTTTAAAGACAGTGATTATATGAAGTTTTTAAAAGATAATCATTATATCTCAACAATAAAAAGAAACTCAAATTCTCTAGGAATCAAAACTCTCCTAAACGTCCCTAATCAATTGGAGCCCAATTCTCTTTATGAGTTTTATATATCTCCAGAAGAAGGATATGCTTTTGGAAGTGAAAATAATTACAAAACAATCACGCAGGAAGCGAAATTTTCTACAAGTACATTTAACTATAAAATAGAAACCACTGATTTAGAGGTCAAAGACCTTTCTTCTGATTTAAAAATTCTTCCTGATGACATAAAAAATTTATATTTACCCCTATCTAAGTGAGATATTTCTAATAGTGATTTATTTAATAATCTTTCTTCAATGGGTTATAAAATATCTATTTATTATAATAATGGAATAGAGATGCTTTGAGGTTCCAAAAGAGATTGAAAGTCAAGTTGAAAGACCATGAACAATTTTATTGTTAAAGAGCTTGATTTTGATTCATTATTTCATAATAAAACCAGTAACATTAGAATTGAATTATCACCTTCATTTGGTAGGGTTTTTGATGATAAAATAGGATCCGCTAAAAGCATTTCAAAAACTTATACTATCGATCCAAAAGATTTTAGAGAAAAAACTTGAGGAACATCAGAATATGTAGATGGAGAAAAAAATTGAGGACAAAAAACACCGGACTTTCATTTTTCAGGATATCAAGGTAAAGTTAAATACACAAATGGTCAAACAGATGCTAATTTCTTTATAAAGTCAAACGATGCTACAAATTTAATTAGTAAAATATTTTATTCAAAGACTAAGTATCTCCCTTCATCAGTAGATCTTATAAATGGGACTAACTTGGAGGAATTAAATTTTAATAATAAATTATTAAATATAAATGGAGGCGGTAAATTATTTTCTTCGTTGTATATTGATGGCTCTAAATTGCCTGGAAAATATTTGGATAATTTTTCAAGGAGTATAATAAGATCTTATTCATTGCCTAAAATGCCAACAATGAATGACAAATGATCGATACATGAATTAACAAATCAAGCTGATTGAATAACTAAAATTAATCCAATTATGTCAAAAACAGATCAGGGCGGACTGAGAACATATCATATTGATAATTCTCTAATAGAAAAATTAAATATTTTGTCACCTAATTTACAAGGGACATGAGAAATTGATTCAAACGGAATTTTTAAAACAGCATTAAAAAGAAATGATAGTAGTGTTTCCATTAAGGTCAAAAGTAATGGCGGCAAAATAACTGAATATACTCATGACTATTCTAAAATATCCTTGGCCACCAATGATGAAGTTACACTAATCATTAAAAAAAGTGAAAAAGATTATTGAACCCCAGAAAGTCTTAATGAAATTAGATATATTTTTGAAGTTCCACAAAAATCGAGTAACAATCCAAGCATTGATTTAAACGACGCTATACGATTTAAGTTTACTTCTAAAAACACGACTGTCCATCACTATGGATTAAATAAAGATGAAGGAACCTTAAGTAATGTAGAGTTTAAATTTGATTCTAACATTTTTGTGCCTTTTAACAACAATATTCCTGTCATTAAGCCAATATTTGACATTTATAGAGATGGAACAATTTTAAAGTCTGTATACGGAGAATTTAAAGAGAGTGCAACACCAAATGATTTTTCTGAATCATATGGTAATTTACAAGTAACTTATAAGAATATTTCAGATATAATATTACCTATACCGAATTTAAAAAATGGAGATATTATAAAAATATCTTACCAAACTCAAGAAGGCGTTTTATTTATGAATCAAGCAGGAAATTTCACTAAAACTGTTAGTTCAAACCTCGAAGTGAAAATTACTGACTTAACTGGAAATTTTTGAGATCACTTTGAAAAACCTTATATCGAATATTTTGAAGGAGCCAATCACTTCGTTCCTGTTGATGATAGATTAAATGCAATTAAATCAAATGATGCTCAGATTATTATTCAAGCAAAGGATTCTAATGGAATTTATAAAACTGTTTGAGAAAATGACGGACACTATGGCAGAACCATAAACATAATAAATGGACAGGAAGTTAAAGTTAAAATAACACCCGTTCACACAAAGTGAGTTATATCTCCGCTTAAAACATTTGTTGCCCCAAATGGGAAATTAAGGGGAAACAATTTAGATGTTTTTGAATTTGAATTTCAACCAATTCACTTCAAGAAAACTATTGATTTATCAGGAGTTGTTTCTACTATTAAAAAATATAATGATTTAAATAAATTATTTGATATAAATCTTGGTTCCTCAAATAATGTAATTTCTATTTTTGATGATGCATATAAAGAAATATTATCGGAATACAACAAAATTAGTAAAAACGGTAGAGAAGCGCTTGATTTAAAAGTAGTTTTTAATTTTAAAGATGATGAAAAAAATAAAAAGTTTCATTTTCTATCTTTTTCAGGCAAAGAATATATTATTTCAAGCCTTCTTAAAGAAGATGCTTCACAAAGCATATTTAATTTTGATAAATTCTTGCCCACAATATCTTTTGATTATGATACTGATAGTGTTTCTAATGAGGGATTTTCACCACTATTATTTAGTAATGGAAATGTAGAATTTTTGAATTCAGGAAATATATTTGAATATAATATAAAGAATAAAAATTTAATATCAAATAGCATTTTTGGAGAAG
>JAUELJ010310804.1:0-13180 GCA_031471255.1 Dryodora glandiformis
CCCCCCCCCCCCCCCTCCCCCCACTGGCAAATCAAAATATTTGTATTTGTTTGCATGTTTGACGTTTAGTGTGGAAATCCCACGGATACAATGTACATCGTAAGGCATTGGTAAACAGCGAGATGAATGATAGGATTAGGGACTAGAGAGCACAGAGACAGACCCAATCAGAGGCACCTCACCCTCCAAGCACCTGCATTGTGATATCTATACTGTCATCAACACCGTACCTGTTTCTTGTCAGCGGGCAAGCTACTGAGGCTGTTGGTCAAGTCCTGACCCTTCTTGGTCACATCGTCCATGAGACCCGATTGGCCGAGAGCATCGCTGCTCAACGATTTGACGCGGTCCAGCTGACTGTGTAGCAGGTCGGGGTCTGGTGTGCCACTGTCTTGTTTGATGGATGCCAGTTGGTCTTCGGCATCCGCCAGCCACGACAGCATCTTCAAGGCTGAGTCGTTGAAGCCTCTCTGCTTGCCATTGATGTCTGACAATTGGTCCCCAAAAGACGAGCATCTGATGGTAATAGGAGAACAGTTCATAAATGGTAAAAATGTTTGTTTCTCTGTTGATAGAATCACAATTCAACACGCTGCTTAAGGATTCCAACGTATCATTTAACTTGTTGGAAAAAAAAAGTAATCATCCCTTGAAGAATTGTTTTATGTCACACAGATGAGTATACATGTAACTATTTATAGATTGTAATTTTTTCGAAGACTTCTCACTTGACAACAGAAATGGTATTACTCACATGTCCTGAATTGACAGCTTAACCATTGCAAACATCTATATGAGCCAATATCCACAAAAAAATTGTGACATGCTCTCTATGTGCTGTGCCCTGCTTTCATTTGCACCAGCTTTAATTAAGGGCATAGTACAGATGGACAAAATTTAGTTCTCATTTATACCTAATCTATCTTGACACAGGTGCATTGAGCTGGAAACACGACAAGCCTAAGCAAGACAACTCACCTGTTTTTGAGATCATTGTAGTCTTCAGACAAGTCTTTCAATTTGTCCTTGACATTGTCAGCGGCCACACAATCCATGCTGATCAGGCTACTCCTGGATGGGCGCTGGCGATCTGCTCGGAATGCCTCCACCTCCAGCTTGTGAAGCTGTAAATAACGATGAAAAAATTGTAATTTAATCAACATTCATGGTGCATGATTTTCTTTTCTTGGGGCTTTAACACAAAAAAAACCACACTGTGCAAGAAAGAGAGTGTGTGTAACACTGCTGTTTGTTAAAATATTATGTTAAAGTGTTGAAGAAGAGTAAAATGATAGGGAAAGTTAATAGCAATTGACCCTAACCCTCACATATTCACCCACAAACTTCCTGATGGGCATCAAACTTTCTTATGATTGCTATCTCGGCGCGGGCGGCGTCGTCCGGCGGAAGTCGCGGGGAGACCCGCGTCTTTCGTAATTTTATGCTTAGCCTAAAAACCAACCACCTAAAAATTAATTACTCATCTGTATATAACGCACATTTTGCGTTGAATGGGACAAAAAGAAATGAGTATTTGAGAAGTTTTGTAAAGTCACCTTGGCCTCCTCCATGTATTTCTGTACGGCGATAGACATGAATCTGATGTCTGCCTGGTGAGACATGATATCGTTCTGCAATTTTCCCTGTTTGTCCTGGATGGGTTTCAGGTCCTCAAAGCGATGTAGACATTCTTCCAGGCAGTCCAATTCTTTGTTGCTGGCATCCTTCCAAGCCCCAAACTTGTCAGACTCAGTCTCAAACTTGCCAAGTTCCTCCGATGCTTTGTTCAAATGCTTGAGTCTTCTCTCAGACGTCCTCACAACCTGCACAGACAGCAAAACGTTTGGTTTTTGGTGATTCATTTCAAAGTCAACCCTGGACATGATAGTTCTGACAGTGCAAGACATAGTAAGAAAAGGAGTGAGTAGTACTAGACCCTCCTAATACAGATGCTCTCAAACCTCAAACTACATCTGATGACATGTTTTGTTTGTCATACAGTGCTGGGAAATAGTAAGATAATAATATTAGTTAAAAGAGTGAATAGAACTAGATCCTACACAGGTGCCTTCCATTAATGACATCAAAACAACCTCGCTCAGCATTGATACCAAACTTTAAAATTTTTAATGGTAACTTTCATCATTTCATTCCAATACACTATGCCATTCATAATATCAAACAGCACAAGATAATGGATTAAAAATGTTTGTACACATAAAAAAAATTCCTGGGATGTCTCTGTTCTGAATGTTGTTGAAATCACCAGCTTTGTTGGTTGTCAAGTGATCACAGTAGTCCAATAAATCTCATTCAGTGCTGGGAGATAGTAAGACCAAGACCTCACCTTCTCCAAAGCCATCTTGAGAGATGATGCCTCTCCAGACAATTCATTGACTTGTTCGGGTGTCAGCTCCTCCTGGTAATGTTCTGTCAATTGTTCAGCTTGGTACACCAGGGACAGAATGGGCTGTTGGCGACTAATCACTTCTTCATGGATTGCCTGAGAATGAATGGTTATCAATTTGATAAATAAAGCCACTGATAAAACATTTATTGCTGCACACCAGAAATATGAATCCATTTAACCACCAAAAAAAAGGATCCTGTTGATGGTTAAAAATGAGTAAAATAGACGAGACTTGGTTATCAATAGGATAACAGTAAATTGTTGTCACTTGTCTGTTTCAAGCTAGCACAGACATATTAAGCATTGCTGCTCTTGTAGAAATACCAAACTCCATCCTTTGATATAGAATGTATTATTTTTACCTTTTGTGTCTCCAGTTGGCTCTGCACCTTGTAAGTCTCATCTCCCATTTGAGAGTCCTCCTTGAGGATGAGTTCAAAGCTCTCGACCTTCTTGTGCTCTGCTGCCAGATCTTGCATCACTTTCTCATAGGAATCTCCCATTCGACCCTGAGATGACCAGGATTATGGTAAAAAGTACAATGTGTTATAAGGGAATGGTCATGAAATACAATTTCAGAGCAAACTTTAGATCCACTATCATTCAGCTATGCACATCAGTATGAAATACTAGATTATAGAGATACATTTGATTTAGGTGACCTGACAGAGCTATTATCTAGATGATGTTTTTAAAATGTCCTTGACAGGAATTAGTTATAAATGGTATATTTTTGATGAACTATGCAATAAATACTTCATAAAGTTTGATGAAATAATGAGGAGCTTCTTCACTAAAACAGTAACAAGATGTGCAATTAAACATTTAAGCACTAAAATTGAGTTCAATGTGGCAAATGAGAAATAAAAAAGGGTGACTGTCCCTAAACTTGACCATGGTTTACATTTTAAAGCTTCAGTATCCTCATCAAAAAGAGATGGGTACACGTCTTTGTTGTTTAGTTATAACAGTAAGACACACAGAGGGAGAAATGCAGAAGCATGAACACAACTCAAAATGGAAACGAGTCTGTGTGGGTGTGGACAGAAAACAAGACTCGTGCTTTGGTGAGGGGGACAGTTTTTTGTTATTTTTGTTGAGAGCATGTCGACCAAATAGAGGTCATGTAGTGCTGGGAAATAGTAAGATGATATGTTTAACTGAAAAAAATGAACAGTAGTAGATCCTACCAGAGTTACTGTCAGAATAACATTTACACAATGTCTTTACAAAGCTTTTTTCTCCTTTTTAAACATGCAGTTAATACATTCAATCAAAACCATTTGTTTATGGTTGTTTTCACATTTGGGATGCAAGCATGAAACAAAATTGTCATTTAAAATTCAAAATAGGACATCATGTTGGTGACAGAAGAAGCCAAGTTGAAACTGCGACAGTAATGCTCATGTGAATACAAAGCGGGATGAAGAAAATAGAACATCAAATCTTAAAAGGGAAAGAGAAAATAAGAGGAAGTTCATTTCAAAGATAATATATTCCTTCCTCTACTGCCATTTTTTGAAGGGAGAAAAAAATCAAATGAACGAAACAGCATTTTGCAAGCACAAGTAAGGTTAGATGGTTAGGGTAGAGTGGCATTGATGAATCCTTACATATTCATGTCATAGTTAGTCATTTCAATAGTCAAATCCATTCAAGAACAATACATCAAAACAATGCTTCTCCTCAATCACTTTGGGCAATGCAAACATGTAGTCAAACTAACTTCACACAAACATGACCTTCTTCGTGTGATTATCAATGATCCAAATGCAATGGTAAATTTTGTTAATAATGACTTGCGAGACAACTGGTCACAATTGAGAGCGGTCAATTTGGATGGTCACCAATGATGCAAACAAATCACTCCTCTTGGAACCCATGCACTCAATTCTTAGTTTTGAATGAACTTCAAATGGAATCCTTTCCCGTTCATTTCTGCTACAAGCTGTCTATCTATGCATACACGGTTGAGTTCTGCTACAATCTGTCTATCTACGCATACTGCATACACGGTGGCAACAAATCAATCCATGCATTGTGTTAGATCCAAATGTTTGAAACAAGGTGAGGGGTTTCTAAATAAAACTAAACTGAAATCATATCCATCAAGCGCGGTGCTCATTCATGGCACACTCAGCGGGGGGAGGAAATGATAAAACACATCACATGCAGTAGTCTACATAAACACACACAATAAAAAAGATGAGAAAATAATCCACGGGCCATTCACATACGGGTGGCATGCCGAGGGCAGAATGCACACGAGGGGGAGAAGGAGGCATCTGCCGTGGGTGGATACCTTGCGCCTGTCCCTGGCTGTTGTGCCAACTCTCTGGTTGAGTTTGAAAAGCTTCTCAGTGATTTTCAGAGATTCCGTTTCAGGCGAGGACATGCTGTTGTCAAGGACTGACCCTGTCGGAGACGACGGCGAGACTGGACTGGTCAAGGACAGTTTGGTCCTGATGCCTTCCCCTTGTTTTGCTGATGGCAGTTCTCCTGGTGGGGTCCTCTGCTCCAAACTATCCACTACTGTACCATCTAAAAAGCTATCTACATCATCGCTATCTCTAATGCTAAAACTGTTATCCTCAGAAAGAGGAGAGAGATCCTTGAATCGCACCCTATGGCCTTTACTTTTGGCACTGCCCTTCAAATTGGATGTAAGTATTTCAAGATTGTCCGGCTTGGGGGGAAGTTTGTCTTCTGGCTTGTCAAGATCTTCTTGTCCCTGTGTAGATGGCTCTCTACCCTCTTCAATTGATCGTTCATTTGACTTGTTTGCCTGGTAATTATCTAATATTACTTCACTTGCTTTGTTTTGATCCACAATCTTCTTTGCGTCTATATCATCGTGTGTTTTTACCTTGTCAGTAACATCTGCGTTTGTGTGGTCTATTAGGCCTACAGCTTTGCTGATCTGATCATTTTCCATACTGCCAGAATCAACAGGCAATTCAGTATAATAGTTATTGTCCATATCATCCTCAGCTGTACCTGTGATATGCAGAACACCTGCATCGTTGACTCTGGGTCCACATGATTCCATGAATATTTGTCCATCCATCTCATTTCCAAGATCTCCTGTATGGTCATAGTCAGAAATATTATCCAGTTCCTTTTGGATTCCTTTAAAAGACACATTGTCATTTTTGTCATCTAAGCTACCCTGTCCTGAGTTGGAATGTGGTTTGCTAATCAGTGCTTTTCTTAAGTCACCCTCAGGAGAACAGACTGTATCTGATGAACGTGCGTAATGTGGACTTTTCTTTCCTATGGGAATATTGTGGTCTGTCCCATCTTTACATTCTTCAAAATTATCTGGAAGAATGATCACCACATCTTCATGTTTGGAAGCTTGTGACTCAATCAGTGTTGATTCCTTGGGTTGCTTCTCATCATGGTGGAATTCCCTTTCTCCTTCTTCAGAGATTTTTTCTGACGATGACTGTTGGAAAGATCCATCAGCTTTGCTAGTGACACCAGAACACATTCTTTCATTCAGTGATTTCACATCACCTTCAATCACATCTGGGGGTGTGATGATGATTATATTTTCTTTACCTACTTTATCTTTCATTATATTAATTTTCTCTACTTTGCTTTGCCCATTTTCTTTCAATTCCTTTGTCTCTTTTCCTTCTGATGTGTGAGTTGGTTTAAAATATTCAAATTCACCCGAGCGTCCCACAGGAGATCCATCATCTCTCCCTGATACAACCAATTTTAGACCCAAATTATTCGCATTCATGCTCGGTGTCAAGGATGGTACTGGTGAAATAATGTCCCTTAAATCAGTTTGCGAGCCGACTGGAGTTACATCCGTGGATAGGTTCTGGGGTGTCAAAGATCCATACCCATTGTGGGGGACTTCTAGACGGTTGGAGTATCTCCCATTTGTTGACGGAGAAGAAGAGGATCTTTTGGAACTGTCATGTGACGGACAGGGAGATGAATTCCGAGAGGGAAGACCTTCCCTGGTGCTGGTGCTGATGATGAGACCTGCTGAAATGGCGTCTTTGAAATTAATCTCATCTCTCTGTTCACCATGAACATACATCCCCTTTAAAGAGTCGATGGTATTCTTCTTTATAGCTTCACCAAGCGTGATGATACCTTCTTGACCGATGTCTCGTATCTCTGGATTTTTGTCAGTTATTATCTTGTCAGAGATCAATTCTTGCAGACACTTGGTATCACCAGTATCTGGATGCATGAACTGTCCTGACAGTTCAAAGTACAACCCCCGGTCTACTGCACTGTAAAGAGAGAGACCCTGAGGACTCAGAATAAATCCCATTTCCACAGCCTGCCGTAAATTCATAATCTCGCCCGTCTGAGGGTTTTTGAAGTCTCCCGTCTTCATGTCAATGAGGCCCATACTGGCCGCCTTCCTCAGGGTGATGCCTTGAACCGAATCAGGGTCTATCACGGAAGAGTTGGTTCTGTGGAGGACACCGCTGTTGAAGGCTTCTTCGAGTTGCTGTCTTCCGTCATTGGAGCTCGTTTCAACTGGTTCAAAGCTGGTGTTTTTGGAATTAGATTTATCTTTGAAAATCAAACCCACGTCCTTTGCCTGCTTCAGCGTTATAACTGTCCCTGTGCTCAGGTCTAGGTATTTTCCGTGCTCAGCGTCAATGACTCCAGTGTCAATAGCTGTTTTCACACTGGTCGGTTGCTTTGTGTTGGAGGGTATCACCTCTATCACGTCACAATCTATTAGACCTGTCTCAATGCTCTCTATCAAGTCTAAAATTCTACCCGTTTCAGGGTCACAGAAGAAAGAGTTTTCATCATCATAAACCCCGTTTTCTATGGCCATGTAAAGAGACATTGGTTTCTCCTCGATGAGCTGTTTTCTGATTGCATCCTGAAGGAGGGAGTCCAGGGATGCTGACAGCTCATCGGTTGGTGGCTGCCAGTCATTCCAGTCTTTCATCCATTCATCTTTCCTACTGCTGGAGCTGTGACCATTCATATGGACGTCCAATTCATTGAAACTGTGGCTCCTCTCGGGTTTAAATACCTCTGCCTTGGAACTATTTTCTTTAAATGTGGAGTCGCTGCAAGCACTCTGGCTTCTCTCATATGAAGCTCTCTTATTCAAGAGCTCTATACCTTCCTCTCCTTCAAACGTGACAGGTATTGATGCCTCACTCTCTGTAAAACTTATGTCCATATCTGAAGGGAGGTTCTTTATTGAACAATCTCTTGAAGATTTTGAGGGAAAGGATCTCTCTTCTGATGAATCCTCATCCATAGGAATAAAATCAATGTCTAAAGATTTGGTTTTAGGAGTGCAGTCTTTGGCATCAATTCCATTGTTCCCTTCTAATTCAGATATGTAAGGGCTTGGAATGACTTGAGTCAAAATGGTATCCTTGGCTCTGAATTTGACAGGGGTGGAAACTATGCAACCTGGCTCTTCAATGCAAGAGTCATCAATAAGGATAGTTTCAGGGTCTTTTCTCTTCTGAAGCATTTCGACTTGAATGCCTTCATTATCTTCACTTATGGTCCTTTCCTCATCACTCGACTCATCATGGTACTCATCATCACACACAAATGTGATGTTCTTCTCGGATGAAGACAAAGATTCCATTTCCATTAAACTTTCAGAACGTTTTGATGACATATTGGAAGATCTCGAAGTCAGTGGCGACGACATGTACTGTGTTGATGCATCCTCTGAATAATTATCCGTACTAATGAGAGATGATACGCTGCTTTTAAATTCCTCTTCTGTTTGCCTATTTTGAGCAACTAAGAGTCTGTTTGATTCCAGTGCTTCTGTCAAAGTGAGAGGAACACTAGTGGCAATATAACTCCCGGTGTGAGGGTCAATAATACCCTTGTCTATTGCTTGACGCAATGAAAACACACCTAGATCTGGTACGGCCACTTGCATGCTATCATCATTGATCACGCCACTTTCTATGGCCTCCACCAATGTAAGCTTCTCACCCAACAGTGGATCTATAAATCTCTGTTGGCTGCTGTCATAGAATCCAGATAACAAGGCATCTCCCAGAAGAAATCCGCCCTTTGGAATTTCTATCATGATGTTTTTGTTGAAAGCTGAGACAAAGTCATGGGAAATGCCCGTCCTTGAGTACATCAGCTTGTCATCATCAATCACCGCTATGTTCTCATGGCAAGCAATGTCCAGAAACTTGTATTTGCCATTATCATTGACTTTGACCAATACCTGAGATAGATCAATCAACCCAATTTCTGCCGCCTTCTCCACTGACAGGGGTTTGCGTGAAAGTGGGTCAATGATATTCCCACAGTTCTTTTGAAGCAAACCAGTGTCAATGGCTTGCTGGCAGGATAGGGAAATATGTTTGATATTTTCTTGAAGCAAACCTCTATCCATGGCTTCCTTTAAATTGAGAAGTTCATTGGTTTCCGTGTCTAGAGCCATTCCAACCTTCACATCCAGAATCTTCTCCTTGATTGCCTCATCGTAAGTTAGAAGTTTATGATTTCTACCATCATTGACTACTATAAATTCAGGATCAATAATACCTTCAGAAACCATGTCTCTCAAGTTCCGAACTCTTCCAGACGATGGATCAATAAACTTTCCACTTCTAGAGTTATAGAACCCTTGCTTGACAGCCTCAATCAGACTTTTATCTGGGACGAAAGCATCGGAAAAGATGAGGCCTTTGTCAAAGGCTTCCTGGAAGGACACATTTTCTCCATCTTTGTTCTTGGAGAAAGTTCCACATTGAGCATCAACAATACCTTGATTAATGGCACCATCCAGTGTCATCAGAGTTTTCGATTGCACATCTCTGACAGAGACGGACATACGATCTATGAAATTGGATTCAATGGCATCCTTGAGGTTCATGTTAAATCCGCTTACAGGATCTCTAAAACAGCAGGACTGAATATCAAAGCAGCCCTCGTCAATGGCTTCCAGCAGGGACATGGCAGGTTGGCTGGTGGTGTCAATGATGATGCCTTTCTCTAACCCCTCCATCACAGTGTACACCTCTCCATCAAAGCTGCTGACGCATGTGCCCTGTTCCAGGTCAATCAAACCAGAGTCCACAGCTGTTTCCAGGCATAAAACATCTCCTCTCCTTGTATCTCTCATTCGAATCATATCAATATCCAAGATTCCCCTGTCTAAGGCAGTGGCAAAATCAATCTCTTCATTAGTATCTGGATTAACAAATTTATTTGTCATATCATTGAAGAGACCTTCATCCATCGATTCAGCCAATGAGAGGTGGAGTGGTGCTTTTGATTTCAAAATAAGTCCTTTTTCCAAAGCAAAGTTGAGGGCAATGGGAAAGCCGGAAGAGTCTATCATTTTTCCAGATTCGGGATCTAATAATCTTTTATCCAGGGCTTCTTTGAGGGACATAATATCTCCACTGAAGGGATCACGCAGTAAAGAATCACTGTGGATGAGGCCAGTCTGCAGCGCTTTGGGCAAGGTGACAAATCCCTCACGTGACATGACGGAATTGGAGACGGAATCATAGATACCGTTATTGATGGCCTCATCCAATGTCAGGCTTGACTTCCTCCCAATCACCGAGCTCCTCCTACTTCCACTCGCAGGCCTTTCCACCCCTAGACATTCTGAGAAAGTCTGCAATTTACCTCCAGGAAGGAGCACGTCCAAAGTGTCGATATTCAGATACCCTTCTGTAATTGCTTCCTGCAACGAGATACTGGTAAAGTTGTGGTGGGTCAGTAGAGAAGCTGGGTCAAGGATTCCATCACCTATTGCCTCAGTGATTGTCATTCTCTGTCTTGTTAAAGGATTTGTGATTCTTTTCTCCTCTAAATCCAACAATCCTATTTCAGTGGCAGTATGTAAGCTTAGGTAAGGTCTTGGTGTATCTTGAATGAGACCCTTCTCTTTCGCAACTACAAAAGAATACTTTACACCAGAGGAAGAATCAACAATTGTTCCAGAGTCTAAATGCACCATGCCAATTTCAATGGACTCCTTAAAATCATATGTCAAACCAGTACATCTTTCAACCACATATGTTCTGTCTGGAAGAATTATGTTCTTCTCATAGGCAGTCTTAAAATTGAGTGACTGGCCATTACAAATGTCCACTTCGCTTGTGATAGGATTGAGCAAGCCTTCGTTCAAAGCATCAGACAAAGAGATAGGGAACATGTCTGACAACTGGTCCAAGTCAAATTCTTCATCAACCTCTGATTGGCGGAAGGACAACGCCTGCCCTCCACAAACGTCATTAATGTAACCAGACTTTACAGCCTCCAACAACGGAATCGTCTGATCAAGGACATTGTGGTTATATCTGTTCAAAAATGGGTCAACAATTTTCCTTCTAACAGCCTCTTCTAAAGTAAGCCACCTCTCATTTTCAGCATCAAATATCTCCTCAGTGTAAACATCCACAAGCTTTTCTTTCATCAAATCTGACAGTGTCAGTGTCTTTGCATTATCATCAAGTTTATAAGCAAACAGTTCCAAATCTGGATCAAATCTAGGACTAAGGACAATTTGTGATAGGCACTTGGCTTGTTTGTTGAAGACCAGTCCGTGTTTGATGGCGTCATCCCATGTCAACCAATCCTCTGTCACCCTGTCTCTCACTGTCGCCGTATTAACACACAGGAGGGAGTGAGAAATTGCCTGTGGAATTGTGTATCGCTTGCCATCTTTCTTGTCGAGAACATAAATATCTTTGGTTGCTTTCCCCTCACAGAGTAGGTCAAATAAGCCTTCACCCAACTCTTGTTTCAAACTTTGTATAGTAGAATCAGGACTGGTATTTCCATCAAATGAGCACTGAACCACCAAGATACTTCGCAGAGCTTCTGAAAAAATGAGGATACTCCCAGAAGTCATGTCTACAACTTTGCCCGTCTTCCCATCAACTTGGCCAGCAGCCATCGCATCAGTGATATTTTTCTCCTCTTCCTCCTGAAACTGGCGGACAGATATGTTGCGAGGAAGTACAGAACAGCCTAAAGCTTCTTGTAAAGTCAGATAAATTCCTTTCCTTGGGTGAACCAGTTTTTCCATGTCCGAATTCCAGAAGTTTTCTACTAAATGTTGTGTATAGTTATGCAACATTACGTTAGCTCTGCTGGCAATAAGGATTTTACCATCATCCTCTTCAGCAGAATCACGACCAGTTAAAGAATCGTCTACTAAGATACCATTCATACCACTACTATCTACAAGAATAACATCGTCCAAATTCACTTTGTCTGAATTGTTAGAAACAGAAAGAGCACTATTTGTTTCGTTGACCTCTCTTAATTTGTCATCATCTGTTCTTACATCAACTAGACACTGGTTTCCTTGTTTCGAAAATCCTCCACCAAAATCCACCTGGGAACAATGTTCTGCAGAGTTACCTTGATATGAGTCTAACCTATCAGTATCTTCAGTCACATTTACACCAACAGACCTATTGCTATCATCTATGAGTACAGTTTTCATTTCAATCTTATTTTGACAATTCTGTTGGGAAAGAAAGAAAACGAAATATGCAAACATGTATGTGATATATATGTACACAGTGGGATTGAAATCAATTGTATTGAAATAAATATATTCACAAGATAAATGACTCAGCTGATTTTCATGGCATCTTCTGTTATTTTTTCATTGAAAGCAAAAAACAAAAACCACGCAAAAAAAACCAAACCAACAAAAACATTTTTTTTTTTAAAAACCCAACAAAATTTCCTAATGGAAATATGGAAAACAGTGAGTTTGAATAGAGAAGACAATTAAGTTGTGGGTAATAGCAAGATGAGAACATTAGATAAAGGGGGAACAGAAGTAGACTAGACTCTACCTCAAACTACTTGGGATCAGTGACATTGAGTCCTTCACACTCTCAACAAAAACATGAACATAAAGGCAGCAATGGTATTGCAACAAAAGTAATAGCTAATACAACTCTTCTGGTGACCTTTAAATTTCACAGACTCAGTAATCAAAGCATTAATCAACGGAAACCAATCAATAATGTGTAGAAACAATTAATCCAAGTGTCAAATGAAAACAGCATTTGTCTGAACGGGGAGGGGAAGAGGGAGATGGGGGGGGGGGAATGGGGCCTACGTGAGACTTTAACAGTCGGACGGTTTATTTAACAGGAGAATATCCTGGTGTTTATAGGTTTAAATCACATGAGTGGTCAATATACACATTCTATTGTTTGATTTATAGGAGTGGTCCATATATACATACTGTTGTGGAAATATACTGGTAACCGGAACATAACCCATTTGTATGTGTGTGTATCACAAAGTATGAGTATGAGTGAGTCGTGCGTGTATGGATCACGGTGATGTGTTGTGTGTTGAGAACAAGGGAGAACGTAGGAAAAATGAAGGCTTGAGGAAACATATTACACGATGTGACTTGCTGAGTTTTAAATAAAGTTTCTATTACCCAAGGACAGAGTTGTCAGTGTATTTTTACAAGAATTAGACTAGTTTCATGATAAGTCAATAACACATTCTATGGTTTGATACATTTGAGTGGTCCATATATACATACTATGATTTGATAGATTTGAGTGATCCATATATACATTCTATGGTTTGATACAATTGAGTGGTCCATATATACATACTATGGTTTGATACATTTGAGTGGTCCATATATACATTCTATGGTTTGATATATTTGAGTGGTCCATATATACATTCTATGGTTTGGTACATTTGAGTGATCCATATATACATTCTATGGTTTGATACAATTGAGTGGTCCATATATACATACTATGGTTTGATACA
>JAUELJ010311910.1:0-13173 GCA_031471255.1 Dryodora glandiformis
TCTCTGTTTTTTTAAAGGTGTATACCCCCCTTAATGGTAGGAGCCAAGAGAAAAGCATTTGATAGCTAGAGATCTGTGGAAAGAGTTTGGCTCAAAAGGCCAGGGGGTTATCACTCACAGTGAAACAATCAGTAAAATTGTGACTTTGTGTAAGTGCTCGCTTTGTCTCATTGCACGCTTGAGGTTCCTCTCGATGTGACTTAGTCAGTGTGCACTGTGGGAGACGGCAGGTCAGAGGAGTCAGTCTCACCACAGTGTCATATTTCAAACCATAATAAATCTTGTATTTCCTGATATGTAGAGACAGTGATCGCGTTGAAAAATGTGAGGGCGAGCCAGCGGTGTAGTGGTTAAGTCACTCGCATTTGGTTCGAGAGATCGAGGGTTCGAATCCCGGTCGTGAAACTGGGTTTTTTCCTCGAGATCTCTGAGTTTACAAGGCTCATCCCACACAGTCCTATCGCAGACGGACTTTAAATTGGAGGTGCCGCCTTTTTGATAACCATCATGTGTTGCAAAGGGCGTTAAACTAAAAACTTTTAAACTTTTAAACTTTTTTTGAAAAATGTGAGAGTGAGCTGAAAATTGGTACTATTTACTCTATAGTAACAGTATAGTAGTAATGTCACACAGCAGGCTTACCCTAAAGTCTCTCCCCAAGCATTAAAAATGTTTGTGATGTAACTTTCTTTCTTTTCTGGTTATTCTAGAGAGAAAATACTATTGTTTTTTTTTATGTCTGTGTTACTGTTAATGCTGTTTCTACTTTTGTAGGTTTGAATCGTCGATTGGCCTCCATTCCATATTTTCGTTCTTTGGTAATTAAAAAAGCCATCTTTAGGCCATGAAACACGAAATTAAATAAGATAAATTATAATTCAGCAGTCAAATAATAAGAGCTCTTGACTAATCAAAGCAAAAGAAGGTCTAGACTAGGCAGTAGATTAGAACAGAACACCAGATCAGAGTTGAAATTCCATCTAACGTCAGCATGATTTTGTAGAGAAAAGTTTTGGTTTTGAAAGCTATGGATTTTACAAATATAAACATGGTAAGGCTGACTTTGTTTCTAATGGAGAAGTGAAGAGGTGTGTTTTTTATTATTCCTTCATCATCTGCTTCTGCTGTAGGCTGTACTTTGAATTTGAAGTATTTTTCTGATTTTAAAATGATTAATAAATGATTAAAATTATTGTAAGTGATGCAAGATACTTACTAAGTAACTTAGTAGTGGTCTAGTCTATAGCTATAGATGATGTAGTATTGATATAAGATAAAATAAAAGTTAAAGTTAAAGAGATGTAATCTTAATCTATAATCTTAAACTAATACTAATATAGAGAAGAAGTAGAAGAGAAAGTGAAAGTCAATTCAATGCATTTCTCAGCTACTGTGCCTACTGTGCCCTGCTGACTGCTTTGACTTTGACTTTGTGTGTTGAAATGCTTTTTTTTAGCAATGACAATGGGAAGGTGGGCATGGGGTCTAATTCTAATACTTGACTTTTTTTTCTATCAATATATGAAATTGAAGCTGTGTACACTTATATATATATAATTTAGACTATAGATATTCAAGAATAGAATAGAATTAGAATAGTTGAGCAAACTAGTAATCTAATATTAGTAGGCCTTTATAGTCTATTTATAATATTAAAATTAAGTCTTTTAAGTAATCTAAAGTAAATGTAGGTAAACGTGTAGTTTCCGTATATATATATATATATATATATATATATTTATTATTGTTGACCTCTAGTATAGTAATCGTTAGATATTTGTTCGTAATCGTTCATATTTCGTTTATTTACATTCATTTTATACTCGTTTTTATTTTAATACGTTATTTTATTAAAAATAAAGGGCAACTTTTTGGCGACATTTTTTTTTGTTTGGTTGTTTTTGTTGATTTTTTTTGGGGGGGTAGTAGTATGTCTTATTATATTTACAGTCAAATGTGTCCATTACAACTATGGAATATCATTGCAATATGTGTGGTTGTGTAATGGTGAGAGAGAGAGAGGCGGAGAGAGTGAGAGATAGATAGCAAGTTTTAATTTTAATTGACATTGTGATCACAATCACAGTCCACCTAAGTGGCACTGACTGGCACAGATATTTATAGAAACAAACAAGGCTTACCGAGTAAGGTGAAGTGTTGTTTCTGATTTTACCGACTGTGTCAACAGGAACAGAGTGGTAAGATGAGAATTGTTCGCTGGCTGATCTATTAACTGTTCAGAGTTGGCTTGTGACACAGATAACTTTTTCCATACAATCTATTTTTCAGTTATTGATTACAGAGTGAAGGTCTTTATCCGCCTCCATAAATGTGGAGTTGGCAGTCCTCTTTTCTTCCTTTTCACGCGCTTCCATAAATATGGAGTTGGCAGTCCTCTTTTCTTCCTCTTCACGCTCTCCTCTCCTCATTTGTTATTTCCTTGGTTAGATAACAATCTCCCCTCCAGTTCCCCGGCGGTGGAATCGGACGACTGAACGTGACACAGGTCGCCATGCCGTACACGATTTATTATCTCCTCGGTCGGATGTTGGTGGGGAGGCGGGGGTGGGACGGGCAAGTCGCAGGTGTAGGTTGTTTTTGCCTGTGGCATGGGCGAGTACGATGGAACGGGAGGGCTTTGGTCCAAATGTATCGGGTTCGTAACCCACATCCGACTAGGGTGATGAGGATGATGACGACGTTGACCGACCGCTTTCTTTTGCGTCTCAGAATCATCATTTCTTTCCTCTCTCTCCTTCACCAGCTAGTCCATAAGGACACCATTGTCTTTGATTGCCTTCAACAGTGTTTCAATTTCATCCGAGTCCGAGCGGTGCCGGCTGCTTTTGCGGGTCTGCTCGTGTGATAATACATGGCGTGATAACACTTCAATCACCATTATCTTTCCCTTACAAAACAGGGCAA
This sequence comes from Dryodora glandiformis, assembly GCA_031471255.1. Taxonomy (NCBI): domain Eukaryota; kingdom Metazoa; phylum Ctenophora; class Tentaculata; order Cydippida; family Dryodoridae; genus Dryodora; species Dryodora glandiformis. Next base: position 2,926 of record JAUELJ010311910.1, read on the forward strand.
TTTGTTTCTTCAAATTTTGCCATGTCATGTCCAGATTCTTCATGCTACTTCCTTTCAAAGAAACAAACCGTTGCTCAGACTTCTAGGCTGTTGTATTTTATATTCTTGTAAAACATAAAGCACACACAACAAAGAAGAAAAATACATAAAAAAACAAAACAAAACAAAACCAACCCTGTTTCAGAGAATTTCAGTGGCCGTCATCAAGGGGGAACTGTCACAGCTTCATCGCTTCAGCCAGGGGTGCCCACTGACATGAATGAATGAATTTCCTGTTCCAGTGTGTGTGTATTTGTGGGTAAATAGGAGTGGAGAAAGAGAGAGATATCAGTGTATCTGGTGCGTGCTGTTCTCCTATCCCTGTTCCGTATGATTCATTATGAAATATTAAAATCTTTTTGATTTGAAAAATATTTTAACGAACGGATCATGATGCATTCTGTCATGTGGTGTTATTCATTATTCAGTGTTAATGAATGTCTACTAAGGTTACATCTGTCGTCGCTGTTATTGTTATTCAATTAAGTATCCATTAGCACATGATTATAATATGGAGCTGACATGAGGTTGATTCCGTGATCCGTCAATATTGTCGGCAACCAATCATGTCAGTGTCAGTTTATTAGCATCGGAATGTAATTCAGTCTCAGTATGGGGTTGGCAAGAGTTTTTATTGTAGACATTTTTAAGAATTTTCTTTTTTAAAAATTATTATTATTAGTAGTAGTAGATATTCATTTATTTACAGGGCTCTCTCTCTCACTTACGACTGGTGGACACAGACCTAGTCTACGGGACAGGGGTGGGTTTGAGCGTGGCCGTGGTTTGAGAGCACAAGACGATGATGCAAAATGCAACATTAGCTGTCTGCCCACAGCCATCGTGATTTTCAAATCAAGACTGCCGTGGTCTGCCTTGCCCATCCCAGTGCTGGACAGTGACAGGACAAACACTGCGGCGTTATGTAATGACTAGATTCCTACGTCCTTGTGTTTCATTTGGTTAGGGTAGTCGCCACTGCGCCACACACACACACAATGTGAACTGGTGATGCCTAACCTGTCAAATCTAGGCCCTATCTAAAGGTCGTCTGTGTTGTCAAGGGAAACAACTCAGTCTTTTCCTAAAAAAAAGGGAAGTAACTGGTAATGTTTTATTACTTCTTACAAAGGCACGCATCTCCTAAATGCACGCTACCCAGGCCTCCCGAGCACCGTGCGTTTAACCGGATACTACTGTATATATATATACATGCTATTTGAAGTTACAGCGCAATTAGTGAAGTTGACATTGGAGTTAGAGTCTGAATAGCCACGGGAGGCCATTCAGACTCATGTCCGAATAGCCGCGGCCTTTGAGCATAGTATAGTCCAAAAGTTCTTAAAAGACTAAATTTTGTAGAGCCTCAACCATGTCAATGGCTTTTGTCGTGAAAGTCTGTCTTATTCTACCCCTAATTTTACATTTCTGACCCGAAACAATTGGCGAATTGGCTATGTTCTATCTCAAACGAGGTGTTATATTCATTGTAGGACCACACACTGTTATCATTCTTGGGATCCAACCGGACGTATGCTAGTCAGTCCAGTGCCTTACATCGTCATTTTACGTGTGTAGGCAAATTGAATTGCCTCTTAAAGTATCATATAATAATAAAAATGATTAAGTTTAAGCTCAAATTTCATCCACACTCAATAGACAGAGTCATAGATGATAGAAAGTGAGTGAATGTGTGTATATATTATGTGTGTGCGAGAGAGAGATAAAGTTAAGTGTGTATAGTATTAGTATAGAGGAGTGAGAGAGAGATAAAGTTAAGTTAAAGTATAGTAGTATAGATATAGACTATAGAGAGAGAGTGAGAGAGAATAGCTATCTAGATCATCATAGATTAGAAGTATAGAAGAGAGGTGCTGAGCAGGAGAGATTCAGATTCAGACAAAAGTCAAAGTCAAAGTAGATAGTTAGTCAGATAGTTCAAAGAAGTTTCAAAGTTTTTAGTTTAACGCCCTTTTCAACACATGGAGGCTATTTAAAAGGCGGCACCTCTGATTTATAGTCAAGTCTGCGATAGGACTGTGTGGGATTAAGCCTTGAAAACTGAAAGATCTTGAGGAAAAAACCCAGGCTCACCACCAGGATACGAACCCTCGACCTCTCAAACCAAATGCGAGTGACTTAACCCCTACACCAAGTTGGCGCGCCCAAGTAGATAGTTCTTGGTGTAAAGTACAACAGTAACAGCAAGTGTCACTATCACTATCAGGACACCAGTACCATCAGTGCCAGCAGCAGTAGTTGTTTCTGGCACTTAACAACTGACTACAACAGGACAGAGCAGAACAGAGCAAAAAAGAGCACTTACTCATGCTCCTTCACGTCCATCTCAATCTCAGATATTCTCGATGCCATGAGACGCTGTTGCTGTCTTAGTTCGTTGAAGGTAGACACCATTTGCTCTTTGGAAAGAGTTGACTTTACATCGGTTGTAGTTTTTGCGGTTGTCGCCATGCTTGTTGCCCTACCAATGACCAAAACAGTCCAGAGATAAAAGGAAAATTGTAGAGCTTTTAGTTAGTCGGTTGGTAGAAACAATGGCCGTTGATGTGGAATACAGTACGAGCGGTTCAGCATGGTATGTTGGCCAGCAAAGACAAGTTGTGTGGCCAGGTTGCCTTATCCACTTTGTCATGTGACAATTTTTCTTCCGTTTCAGCAGACCATTGTAAACATCCAGTGTTGAAGTTGATGACAAAAAGGCCTTACTCACTCAATCTGGAGTAAGAGACTATCTATCAAGTGATCTGAAGAGAAAAATCAAGAGTTAAAGGTACGTACACATTGGATACAGTGAAATATTTGTATTGCTAATTTCATTATTTTATAAGTATAAGACAGGATAACAAACTAAAGAAAACATGAATAGTAGTAGAGGGAGAGGATACTGATATACTCTCTTCTCAACTTCTCTACTCCATTACTCATTACTCCATAATCCATAGATAGTTATTATTATGTTATTCTTTGGTGAAGATGATTTTAAAATAGAACATTACATTTTGATTTACACGTCTACTCACATACCTTACGCTGATTGAAACATCTACAATTTGCCATCACAGTCACAGTGCAGCAAAGGTAGTGAATGAGGTGTGAGGGTGATTGTTATATTATTATTATTATTGATATAGAACTTTGCCACAATCAATGTCAATATTTATGTCCATTTTAATACTATTATGAACTTGAGATGATGATGAGAATGCTATATTTAAGTTTAAGTATTGGCTGTTTACAAACTTGCACTTGATCTTGATGAGAATATGAAGTTATTGAAATTTGCGCCATTAATTGACTGAGACTGTTGACTGTTGAGTTTGCTACAATATGAGCAATTTATAATGAAGCAGAGTCACTGTTGTTGAGGGTACAAAAGTGGCTTAGTTTGATTTTTATGATGTCATTATATAAATGTAGGAACAAAAGAATATTAACATCGACATTGAACTGTTTTGCTAAACTATGAGGAAGACTTTGTGGTATTGTGTGACTGTGACTTCAGAGATGGGATTTAGATAGAAAGGCAGGCCTTGAAATGACAATGAGACAAGCATCTTATCATCAAAGAAATAAAAAAAACCCCGCCAAAAATGGTTTGACAATACACAAACCTGTTCGTAGGCACCAAAAACTTGTACACTACACAATTTTACTTACTAGCCAGTGATCATGTGACCCACCACCCTGTTAAAAAAAAAGGGAGCATCATCGCAGTGACATGAGACTGGCTGATTTAATCCTTAAAACTATCATTACTAATATAGAATAGTATTAGATATATATGATATATTTATTTTACTCAGCAAAATAATCACACATAATAAAAGAATTCCTTCTACATTGAAGAGAACTGTCACCTGTTTCTTGGGCTGTACTGATTCATCTTTCCAAAAAATCTTTTGACAGGAACCTCCATTGAAAGGATTTAAAGGTATTCAGGGTAGGGTAGGTTGTACGTATAAATTATAAACAAGTTGTATGCTATTGGTTTCCAGGGGAAGGACCATGCTGATACAATGATACTACTTGTGCGATTCTCAAAACTAGCACTTGCCTGTACAAGTAATGATGGCTGCCATGGTTAAAAACTGTTGTTATATTATTAAGATTGCATCATTTTTTTTTACTTTCAGAACATATTAAATATCAGATGTGACCAACACATTAGTCAATTTGAGTCACCTTGATCATCATATAATATTGACAGTTCTTCTAGCATGTGAGGCGCTTCAGGTATGTTTTAAAATTATGAGAGTATTATATATATGATTGCTTTCTGTCAATTTAAAAGAATGTCATGTTGTATTGTCAAACACTGTAAATTTTTTTCATGATTTAAATTAATGATATTATAATGCCTTGTTATTTTGTTTGTTTTATTTTCACATTTGTAAAATTAAATCGCATATTGCATTCAAGCACTTGTTATATTTTTATAGTGTGATATTGCAAGTGTATTAAATTTAAAGTTGTTAACATAAAATCTGATAGCAGATTACATGAGATGAAATAGTTTTTTAGCACCTATTGAACTTTGTGAAGAAAGTTTGGGTTCAAGTTACCACATGCCGTCTATGCAGATTTGATTTAGTATTTGGTCCACCCTTACTTCAAAGTCTCTCTTATAATCCAGTAAATTCTATATATGTCATCTGAGTGTGTGGGAAAAACTTTTCTTCCATAGTTCTCTAGGACTAGGAGAACATTACAATTGACAAACTATCATTTCATATGCCCTACTCTACGATTCTGTTAATCATCTAGTATTTTGTCTTAGTTATTCTCTTTAGGAGTTAATACCACACATTGCATTTGGACTGATCTTTGATATAGAGTGACATATTTGACACATACATGTTTTTCTCCCTCTCTTTTTTCTGTCTAACAGATTTGTTAAGCTTCACCCAGACCTTATCCACAGTATTTTTGTAAGTTTTGTTTGTGATGGTTTTTTATTTTTTTCCCCTTCCACTTCCTTTTTTTTTCTTGTTGAGGCATTATTTTATGAGGAAATGTTTTAAGAAGTGCAGATGTCACATCCATTGCATGGTGAAGAGGAGGACCATATTTTCCATTACAGCAGTGATGATGACCACACATTTGATAGGTTTACCAAAAAAAGAAGAAGAAGAGGAAGTGCTGTTTGCAAAAGACTGTTTTGATTTTTACGCCCTAAAAAAGTTGATGCACAGAACTCAATTATCAGGGAGGGTGTGTCTTATAGGAAGAATACTTTGGGGTGTGAAGGTGGTCAGTAATCTTCAAAGCTTTTTTTTTTGGTTTTATTTTCTGCATAAATATTTGGGTTGATCGTCTCAATAGTTTGATGAGATTCTGTATTTTTGCTTGCTCAAAATTGTCATCCAAATGAGATCACACCAAATACAAGGGAGATTATGATATGTGTCGTTATTATTTGGAAATTTTCGAGGCATTGTGGGTGTATTCTATGAAATGTTTTGCATGTGATGTTTACTCATTTCTTTCAATCCTTATGCAGGTAAATCGTCACAATGCCTATTTTGTACTCAGTGATATCCAGAGGGACTACAGTCCTTGCAAAATATGCCAGCTGTGCTGGAAATTTCACAGAGGTGTCTGAACAAATTTTATCAAAAATCGCCCCAGAGGATGCAAAATTGACTTATTCTCATGGAAGGTATTAGTTGCATTGTCATCATCATTAGTTATCATTGAAAGGGATGAGGATTTTATGTATGCTTAGCATATTGTGTAATGATCTTTTTTCCCCTCTCTGATGAAAAATGATGTAACTTTATTCTCTATAATTTCAAAATTCATTGTCAATGAATATTTTCAGTTTGAAAACTTTTCACAAGAAACATGTAGTTGAAATATTTCATTTTCATCAAAATAAGAGAAAAATTCCACCAAGTTTTGTGTCATGATATTGATATTGCTAATGCACAAGTCTTATCATTCACTTGTATATTAAACTCTATTTTTTTTTCCCTCAGCTACCTGTTTCATTATATAACAGAGAACAGAATCATCTATATGTGTATAACAGACGATGTAAGTTATTTATTTAGAAAGTGTGGGTTTCTTGTATTTCTTTTTCAAATGGGAAAATGTTAATGGTGAAGGTACACCTCAGCTGTGGGACAATTTTACTGTCTACATTTATAGTTATACCAGTTTGTGTCATGGTTATTTTGTCTTTATAAATGATTAGTTAGCGTCAAATGCACTGAACGATAATAAAGATAACGGTAATTCAGGAAAGAAAGGAAAAAAGAAATGATCTCCAACACCGTATATGCTTACATATTTAAAGATCGATCATATGATATAATTGAATATATTTTGAAAAAAAAAGAAAGAAAAGACATGTAATACTATCTATCATTCATCACCATTTCAGGACTTTGAGAGATCGAAAGCATTCATCTATCTTTCTGATATCAAACGGAGGTAAGAATGTCATCAAGTTACAATTAGGTTTCAGAATTTTGGCAACTGCTACTGAAAGGTAAAAAAAAAAGTTATAAAAAGAAAGCAATATTATGATTAATTTTGTAAGATTTAAAATGTTTTTGTTTTTTTCATTTTCTTTAATTAGTTTAATCTCATTATATCAACTAGGTTCCAATCTCAGTATGGGACAAGGATACAGACGGCTTTGCCGTATGCCATGAATAGTGACTTCTCTCGGACGATGGCTTCACAGATGGTATGCGTTTCCAATAGTTTTTTTTTCCCCTTTTGTATGACCAATATCAAATGGGATTTGCATCTTTAATGATATTGATATCAAATGCACTGTGCATTATCAAATATATGCAATGCTTGCTCTATGCGCTTTATACTTGTATAGGATATTGTATGACCACGTTGTATCCTGCTTGTACAGAAGAAAGAAACAGAGACGAGATGGTGTGAGTTTCAATAAAGCAAACTGAAAATAGGAAATGGCGAAAAGGGCCAATGCTATTCAATGAATGCAGAATGGTATGCATTTGTTTTATAAAGCGAACTAAGGTATAGTTTGTACTGTTATACTCCTCATATCTATTCTGTTACCGTGCTCATAGTCGTAGTGCACATTTCTGTGGCAAATTCAGTCCCTGGCCAGTGCTAGTCACATTGGACAAGATGTACAGCTTATTAATCATTCATCAATGACCAGGTACTCTTTTACGCATGAGGCAATTGAAGTGAAATTTTTTGCCCATGAAGAAAAAAACCATGCCTTTGAAAGAATGAAGTCTGATGTGTTAACTGAAATAGATTGAACGTCTAGACTACTGTGTCTATATTTTTAGAAAAAGATGTCTTTACATGCTTACGAAACCTATAACAAGTTTTTTATAATTTTCCTTTTATTAACTAGAGAGGGGTTTCAAACAATAGAGAAGATAATCTCACAAAAGTGCAAGGCCAAGTTGATGAGTTGAAAGACATCATGGTCAGAAATATTGGTAAGTATCACCATAGTAACCATACACGTTTTTTGCTAACGAGTGAATGCATTTACCTTTTTTCCCTTCTTTTTATGTGTTTTCTTTTTATGGCATCTATACTCCCCTTCTCTATTTTTATCTTATCGTCACTTCTATTAACACCATGGGGTAATAATTATGGGCCTAAAAATAAAAGAATCACTGGAAGTAAAGAATCAGCTACTTCTTATCATCAAAATTTTACCATCCACTGACAGCTAGTTAGGGTTAAGTTTCTCAAATGTGTCACTGCATAGCTAGCTCCTATGAGCATAATCAGCCATAATTTATTTATTTTTGGAACACCCTAACAATAGATGCATTTCCTTATAGATGTTGGTGCATGCATTGTGTTTATTATGCCAAATACAATATTCCCATCATATTAATATTTGAAGATATGTGAAGCAAATTAAGTATATTGGATCTATTAATAGCAATTTACATTATAATCTTTTGTGTAATTTTTAGACCAGCTAACTGAGAGAGGCGAGAAATTGGAACTTCTTGTTGACAAGACTGAGGATTTGAGTGCTAATGTGAGTAGCTACCTTCCCTCTTTATATGCATCCAACCCATCCAAATGTTGATGCTTTTTAATTGTCTTGCAGGTGGTTGGAGGGTGACTCTGGTTAGGTCTACTTCTGTTCAATCTGTTAATCTGTTAATTACCCCTCTCATCTTACTGTTTCCCAGCACTGCATGACCTATATTGTGTCGACATGCTTTCTTTCAAGAAACAAAACACGGACACACTTACGTCACGCATACAAGAAATCATATTTGTACACCCAGAAAGGGTTTTAAACACTGATTAATTATTCACACACCAAACCTCTAGAGGATAGTGTCTACTCCTGTTCATTCTCGTAACTTAACATATCAGGTCTCTTTTTCCTAGCACTGCACTGCATAACAAATATTGTGTCCCCACGGTCTCTCCTAATAAACAAATGCTTTGAAGTGGGCGGTTGATGGATCCATTTTCACAGTCCAATCAGAGATGGGGTTTGAATCTGGAAGTCCTGTCCCTTTTGCATCTATAATGTTTAACGACGCACCCCCGGAATGTTTTAGCAACACATACAAAAACCTCTTTGAATTAGCCCTAAGCACTTGAAAAATTCTTTTGTTTAGAATAAGAGAAGTAAGGACTCTAGATTCTATAGTGCGCTATTACATAGCAATGTCAAATTTAGAGCTCCCTGAGGCTTTGGCGAAGAGCGCTATATAAGATTGCTTTATTATTATTATTACAATGAATAAACACATTGTCATACTGCAACGATTTCTGTCTGGTCGTAGGATGATTGGTGATGCCTTAAACTCTTTCAGTCTGTCACATTCAAGAAGACCAGCAGGAACTTGGCACGGTCCATGTGGTGGAAGAATGTCAAACTGATGGTCATCATTGCCGCTGTCCTCCTCGTAAGTATTGGCACAGGTTTCAAATTGAATACATAACATTTTACCCCAGTATTTTTCCTCATTGTATGTTAATCGGTCTCTACATGATTGTCTATGGTATATTAATTATTTTTGGCACGCTTTTATTTATATGTAGATTCACACCTTGTTTCAATTAAAATGACATATAGTTATGCGAATAGAAAACAATTATCCCAGTCCTCAAACAATTTGATAGAGCCTTGTTAATTTCTTGAATAGTATCAGGCCATTCCATTCTTCACTTTCCTCAGCCCATAACACTTTGTCTTTGTCAGGCACCTTGATATTACTTGTTAGTTGGCCTTGGGAGATGATGAATGAATTCATTTTTGCTCCATTACCTGCATTTTTATACAGCAATGTTCCATTTTATTAAATTGATTGTTGTATTTCTTCTCAACAAGTTCATTATTCATAACATGTAAAACTAAGTCCTTTGAAATTCGTAAGGCTCAGGTTTCTATAGTGTGAAGCGGACAAGTAATAGTTATTTCTATTACCCTCTGGATAGGACGCTGGTTTATCACAGATTACTTTTCCCAGAAAGCTGGTACCTATGTGCATCTTGATTGAGTGACGCAAATTCTCTTACCCAAGGAAAAAATGAACTGTCACTCAGTTCACAAGTTCACTTCCTTCACCAAAGGGCTATTTAGCCTCCAACCATACATTTGTTTCATAAAAAGGTCTGTGTGTCGACTCAGACCGTTGCAAGAGTTTATGAGCGACTGGATCACTTTTACAAACCTAAATGGGAAATGGATTTTAAACGACGATGTCCAGTCTCTTAAATGAGTTGAAAAGTGTAATTAAATTAAGAATGGAGGGCACCTGTTTGATTTTTGATTGATCCTGTCATTTTTTTTCAGCACTAAATGACCTTTATTGTGTTGATGTGTTCTCTTTCCAACAAAAAAAAAAAAAATCATCTTTTTGGCAGTTTTGATCTGGTGATCATTCATGACATTGAGCTTCTCTCCTTTGCAGTTTTAAGTTTAAGAGAATTGATATCTGTTGCCCGATATGGATCCCAATCCCACAGGGAACATGCGACTCAAGGATGGATGGGTCTACTAACCAGTTCCAAATAGGATTCCGATTTTGTTTCCATGAGATGTTTCCATTTCTTCATCAGTGTCGTTAGCTATTGCAAACATCCAGACAAGTCTGTGGATTTCCATTCTCAAGCATGTTGTTACTATTATTCTTTCTTTCTTTATCAAATTTCCTTTTTGTACCGCATTGCAGTGTAAGGATAGCTTTAATAAATTGTAAT
>JAUELJ010313017.1:0-13158 GCA_031471255.1 Dryodora glandiformis
TGTGTGTGTGTGTGTGTGGGTGGGTGTGTGTGTGTGTGTGTGTGTGTGTGTGTGTGTGTGTGTGTGTGTGTGTGTGTATGTGTGTGTGTGTGCCCATGCATTTTGCAGTGGAGTCACCGAGTTCGATAAATGCAGTGACAAGGCAGGTGATGATACATACATCAGGAAATATGTGCAAACAGTTAACCGTCTAGAATTTCCACCGTTAAGATACTGTTATCGTGTATTATTATCATGCATTAAACGCTTAAGAGTCTGCCATGTTTGCGCCTAACACATAATCGATTTGCTTGTTTGGTGCTTTGGAATGCGTTTGGACATGCAAGTGCCCATTAGAATTGGAATCAATTTGGCCAAGGGGTCAAGTCAGTAAGGTGCAAACATACAACTACTACATAGCTATTACAGGAGGGATTAAGTCAAATACGTCCGCATGACCTATATCGTTTCCTGTTGGGTGTTCGGTGAGAGCTAAATAAAATATTTGACTGGCCGCGTCGGAATAGATGAATTGGTGTTTGCTTGACGAAAAGGAAGACCGTGCCTACTAAGGCCTTGTAGAGTTTGGACACATAGAAAGATGGTCGACTTACTGACTTAGAAGAGTGGACAGAAGAAGATATAGGCCTATCCGAGCAACACCATGAATCGCTTTCGATGTGATGTCTACTTATCTGAACAAGGTTTGCGGTTGTCTTGGTCTGAAGGGATGACAGGTGACGAACGCACGAGGTGAGTGCGATGGTGTTCAGGTGTCACAAAACGTGTCTTTGCCACGGGCCTAGGGCAAGCGAATGTCTATTGGGGTCTAAAATATGCACTGCTTGGCATAATGCTTGTATGGAGAAGAAAAAAAACCGGACACTCCACACAGTTGGTTGATTTTGCATTCTTTTATCAGGTTTATCCTTGCTCATGATAAATTTACTCGAAAAGCTAAATTTTATCTTACTTTAACTTATACATCTGGGGTATGTCACGATAATACATAAACTATTATCCTGTACCTACAGTCTATTTATAGACTATTTATTTTTAATTTAATCACAATTACTTCAACACCTCACTGGTTATAGAAATGTAGATATGTGTGTTTGCGCTAAAAGGCTGCATTCACATCGCTCTCAATATTTGTTTACATTTCTTGGATCTATCGTGGCACAATTCATATATTATTATTATTATTATTATTATTATTATTATAGCGTGCTAGGCCCACGTCATTTTAGTTTGTATTCGTTTTAACGTATTTTAAGCATCTTGTCTTATCATGTTCATACAATGAAATGATGGTCTATTTACTTTAGTTCCATTGTCCCTTTAGACTAAAGATATACGTCTTTACTTTGTATGTACCATCAATATTATTCAGCGTGTGAGTTGTGTTGGTCTATAGTCGTCTATATGTATGATGGCAGTGTACAGCGCTTTGAGATTAAGATACTTATGTAAGGCGCTTTATAAATAAATTATAATATCATTATTATTATATCTATCTATCTCTCTCAACGCGACAAATAAATGGCACCAATAACGATATAGAATGCGTCACGCATACTGTGTCCTGTATTATTCAGATGGTTCTATATATAACTAAAACACGTATCGCAATCAACACTACGCCCCCGTAAGGTTCCCTAATTAAAATTACATAACAATGTTATTTACAATAGACACAGAGGTCTGTTAGTGACGGTTGGAAGTTAAAAGCACAATATCAACAAAGAGTTTGTTTCCATTTGAGCAGGAGTGCGTGGGTGGGTTGTGTATTGCGTTATCAGTGTCGTCAGTAGTATGAAATCGTCATAGATCAAATAAACTATTGTATTGGTATAAAAATAGGCTACGCATAATCTTTACTCGGACTTGGAGTTGAACCCAAAAGACCTTCATACATGTCTGAAATCTGGCATCTTTCCAGCACATTCCAAGTCAGTCCCAAATGCTCCTATGGACTTGAATGAGAACGGGTTTTAATGGTTCCTAGGTACGTTTGTCAGTAGGCACTTAAGTGTTTGAGTATACGCCTTGTAGACGCTTGCCACACATTTCGCAGTTTGACGCAAGGCTGTTCCTATTCATTATGCTTATTGTATGTATGTATGTATGTAATGTACATATAGATACAAATGGGTTCGTTTTGGTAACTGAGGTAGGTAAATGACCTTCCAATTTTAGATCAAAATGATTTTGCAGGATGTTATTGATGTTGTTTTGTCTTTTTTGACACAGAGCACATCGACACAATGTAGATCATACAATGCTGGGAAATAGTAAGATGACGGGATTATTTAAATTGGGAAGAGAAGTACACCGTACCAGAGGTGCCCTCCAACAACCCGCTTAGTGGACGAAAAGAGATTGAGTGATAGTGAGAATATTCAGATATTACATAAATTATATTATATTAATTTTTCAAAAAGATGTCCGATGCTGATGATTTCAGTATGAGTCGATATATATCTATAGTAACGTGAAGTCGACTCCAATTTGAACATATTATAATATAACCTTACAAACAGAAATGTCCGTAAATACAATGATAACCCGATACCATCTTAGATACTATATTGGGTGTTTCTGTGTAGGTTTACTCTATGTCCACGGCGCCCAACTGTTTTTATTATGATAATATTCTTCTTCTTACCAGAACGAATTGAAGTTGAAGTGAACGAGGGTCTGCTACAGAAATACCGTGAAATTGAAAGGAAATAAACAAACAAACAAACCAAAGAAGAAAAAAAAAAAAGTTGAAACTTACAGTCATTAACTTAATACTTATTGCTCATCCTTTAAAGAAATCAAATGCCAAATTTTAACGTACCACTGTAAGGATGGGCATAAAGGTTAGGGGGTACCAACCGCCCCTGGTCAGCAAAAATTGCCTCTCTCTCCAGTCTGAGGCATTCCTGCATTTGTCTATCTTCCTTCGCCAGCCTCATCCTCTTCTGCCTCTGAGAACATCTTGAAATAAAACTCTGCTTCTTCGTCAAGAAGGCATCCTGAAATATGGGAAGTTTCAGCTGCAGTTGAATTGCGAATTTAAGTGAAACAATGTTAAAATATTTAGATATGTCACACATGTGTCAATTGACAACAGTTTGTGGCGATGTCTCCGCCAAAGACTGGGTTGTAACTGATATTGTTGAGCACAAAGTGATAAGTGATCTGCAAAGTAAACATTTAAAAACAAATATCAAAACAAATAGAACAAATCAATGTCCACACAATCAATACAAAGTGACAAATACACAACGCAACAAGATGAGTATTTAAAAAGATACAAACAGTTAACACCATATCATTTACAAGGTACCTACTAGGATTGTCTCATTCTTCTTCATCCATTATCCTCTTCTCTACTTTTCCTTTTAAAATCAAGACAGATCATTTAAAATAAAAACAGAACACAGCTCCCTACCTGCAGTGACATTTTGGAGGCACGTTTCCTATTCAAATCTTCCTCCTCACTGGCCAAACTTCCAAAGCTTTGGTTGGCCTCCTGAGAGGCAGGCCTGTTGAGGATGTACTGGACTCGATCAGTGAGTGGGTCAACCTCCCAGTGGTTGGTCTTGCTGGCCAGGGCATCCTTGCTGACCACCCTCTCCCACTCCAGCTTGGGGATACCTACTGGGTGGGAGGACTTGCTCCAGAAGCTGGGTCCCTGATGCTCCCTCTCCCTGGACTTTGACCTCTCTCTCCTGCTACCGCTGCTGGAGGGCACTGTCGCTCCTCTATGGTGCGTGGGATTACTGTGTTTTTCTCTCCCAGGTTTGTTGGTGACGGAGGAGGTGACCTCCCGGAATGGTTGTGCAGGGTGGGACAATGCTGGTTCCTTCCACTGACTTGGTGGCAAATCCATGGGAATGTTCCAGGCCACAGGAACCCTCTTCATTTGACCTGTGCGGGAAGGAATAGAAAATGTGGGATTCAAAGTTGATGGAAAGAGTTCTGTTTCTGCTGGAATAGAAATGCCAGCAACAAAGACGACATGGTGGGAAAGTCTCTCAAAGAGGATTGTAGGAGTCACTAGTGTATTTTGTTTGTTTGTTTGTTAAAGAGAGCACATTGACACAATTAGGTCATACAGTGCTGTGAAATAGTAAGACGACAGGACTAGTTAAAAGATCAAAATTGAAGTAGACCCTACCAGAGGCGCCCGCCAACCACCCACTCACAGTTTTGTTTAGCCAGTAGAAATTTTAATTGTTGTTGTTACCTTGTTGAGTAAAAAAAAAATTGAAATAAACAAAACAAAAAAAGATTGTTCCACGCTAGACCATAATAAGTATATGATGATGAGAAGAAATGAAATCCAAACACAACACTGTCTGGCCACAGAGGAAGAGATCAAAGTCCAGGTCTGACATCACAGTGAGAAAAACCAAAATGTCCCAAGGGCAAGAACTATTATTTGAAGCTGAGACATTTCTGACGGAAACCCATTTCCCTCTCAAGTTGACGCCAGGAGCTTCCAAGAACTGGCCCCTCACGACTTTGATCGTACGCTCGTCGATTTCTCTCCGGACCAGTCCATACATGAATACTCCTGAGTGTACAGAAATGAATACGAATCTTTTAGACTTTACAGCATGGGAGTTAGCATGACTGAAGCAATTCAATTTTCGAACACAATCGACAAAGCCAATACTACATGCAACTTATTCTCATTAAACTAAAATAATCCTTTTGTTTTACAAGGTCCATTCACAGCAATCAAGTTTTGAAATGTGAAGTGACAACTTCAGACTTTAAAATGTGGCTTTCGAGGAGGCAATTCCTCAGGGGAAAGTTTGAAGTTTTTCATTACTGGGTGCATGATGGGATAAATGCGATCCTCTGGTATATTTAGGTGGTTGCATTTCCGATGGTATCTGTGATCCGATCCTGCATCAGTCTGCCTGGAATTAAACATATAATGTTACAACACTAATCCAAGCAACATCAATGTTATGTCAGTTTACGGAACGCCTCGCTAATTAGTAACAACAACGCCTCGCTAATTAGTAACAACAACGCCTCGCTAAATAGTAACAACAACGCCTCGCTAAATAGTAACAACAACGCCTCGCTAAATAGTAACAACATACAGCAAATCACAATTTCAAGATTACAGAACGCCTAGCTAAATAGTAACAACATACAGCTAATCACAATTTCAAGATAATATTTTTAATATTACTCAAAGATCCCAAAAAACAAACAAGCAACAGCATTTGATTGTAAAGTTTAGAATATATAAATAGAATAATGGCTGATGTCTGAAACAAGGTACGAGTATAAGTCTCAGTCAGACTAAAATGGCTATCGTTAAACTTGCACAACAATTGTATTCAAAATCAAAGGGAAAAAATAAAAGATTATTGAAGCCACTTTTAATGTTAAAATAACAACAAAAACAAAACGAAATTACAAAAAACCCCAAAACAACTAACAAAAAAACCCAGATCTCAAAATAAATCAATCAGTATAACAGAACAAACAACCAAGCAACCACTAAGACAAATAACAACTAATTTTCACAAATTGGAAGTGATGTGTTCTATTTAATTGGTTGAAAAGAGATTGCATTAAACAAGTTAGCACAGTACATGTCAGGTCAAATTCAATCTACTGAGCTGCAACACTTTGTATCCCTTCCCTCTAGAATCAATCATAAATTTGTTTACATTTTGTACACAGTCATGAAAAGAAGTGTCACACCCAAATTGTACATTTTCCCCATAAATTCACATCACACACTATGCAGGGGATCACAAACTCAACTGAAAGCACCAAAGACAAAAAATTAATGAAAATATAAATTAAAAGTCGACCTGATGCTAATACTAATGGGTAAATATGTAATACTGAAGTTGAAATACTGAATACAGCATTTTGGAGTGATTTTGTAAATAAATAACACAATGAGTATGCATTGTTATGTAAAACAAATCAACAAACAAACCAATAACAGGAAAGAAATCAGCATGAGATAATAGACATGTGTGTAAATCAAGAGTATTTTCAATATCGTTGTCTCTATTTAAAACAATTGCAACAAGATGGTAAAATTTGATGCAAATAAACGACTTCCAACTTAGTTTGAGGTTTAAGTTGTTTTTGCTGTTGTTTTTTCCACACTTGTAATGGAGCATTGAGGTGCTTCTGGATGACTTGGTGTTAAAATTCTGTGTGGGGATGAAGAATCTTATAGACTCTATCTCGTTTAACGCCCCGAAGAGATTTAGGACAAGGCAATGGATCAGGTGTCTTTTGTCTAATTTTTTGATGACGTTTCCATCTTCTTGTTCCTTCCTTCTTTTCTTCCTCCTCATTTTCCCTGGAATGAGAATCAAGAAACTGTGTTTTCGGGAAGGTTGATGGCACCAAAATGAAGTCATTCTTGACTTATGACTTTGAAGAAAAAAGCTTTTATGAGGAATAAAAATGTAAAAACAGTGCAGGGAACATGCCAGTGCTGGAAATTGGAAAAGTTTTTGACATAAACAAAAATGACAGAGTCCACACAAAAAACAAAATACCAAACATAAGTAATAGTACTCCATTCAAAACACAATTGTGAATAAAACATTGATTAAAAAAGAAGTGAAAAAGGCTTACACATATTTACATCTTCAGTTCCGTGGATTAAAACAATGGCCCAGGACAGGAACACAAAAAAAAATCAGAGGATATTGTTACATCATTGCACATTTTTCATTTTCATCCAACTTGACCTCTTGAAATAAGAACGTCACATTAGAAACGTGTCAATCAAATCTCAGTTCTGCATTTTGCTGAAAGTTGCATTCTAAATTCACCATTCACTTTCTTTTTGACTTCATAGGCATCCGTAAAACTGTTTTCTCTCCTGAAAGCTCTGAGAGGATTTTCAATGTAATCGGAATTCCCCTTTCCTGGATAAAGAACCGAGTAAGCCTTGTCACAGTGGGGATTCAGGTGCTGCCGTTTCCGATAGCGGTTGTTGTGGCCATCTTTGTTGACTCGGAAGAGAGGTAATGCAGTCCTGAATGGAGACATAAATATATGTTCCCTATCAAGACTTTTTTTTTCTATGTTAAAGCCAACATGTATCAAGGTCCATTTACACTATACGTCTGCTTTGATTCGAAATTGTCAAGGAGACCTAGATTAACAAAGGATGCTGATTAGAAAATTGTCAAATATAAACAGTATTACAATAAAAGCGAAATGAAAAGCTACACAAAATGTTGTCAAGAGTAAGAATTAATTCAACAATGTTTATGGTATAATTTTGTGCATTTTACAAAATCATCTACTGTGTGGGGATTTTGGTTGTAAGAGCATGTCAATGTCACACACATTTTAAAATCAAGATTGGAGTTTGGAAGGAGTGTTTTTTGTTTTTTTTCTTCATTGATTGTAAGGAATACACGAATGATCATCTATCTTGAGAGTTGATGGTCTAAGGCAAGAAAAGATTTGAATATCACAAGTTTTCATTATGTTTTCAAACTTAATAATTGGTTTGATACAATTATAATTCTAGAACAATCCAACTGAGGAAGACCCAGTACATCTGTTTAGAATTCCAAACAATTACACAGCTGTTAAATGCAAGCTTTCTCTAAGATTGTGACACATTTATCCTTGCAGTAATAGTAATTGCAGTATGATCAGTGTTCAATTTTCCAGCTTTCTACACAGAAATGCCCCCAACACACTACTCCCTCATTTGCATTCCAAAATTTACAATTTTAAGGCAGTTAAAGCCATCTTCTTTTTGTCACAATTAGAAAATTCAAAGTCCACAAAAATATAAATACGAAGAAGGTACATATACAATATTAAGTAGATCATTAAAAATATTATTTGATTGATAACATTCATGGCCAAACAATGCAAGTTTTATAATATTCTAAATCTCAAAGCATCTTGCACATTAAAATTAAAATGTTATGAAAGTGATTAAAAAACAATAACAAAAACTGTCATCTGATACATTTGATATTAAAGTAAATAATGTGCGTAGGGTAGAGACAAGAAAATTAAATAGTTTTAAATAATAATGAGTGTAATAGGAATGATGTTTTCAATGTCAATTCTTGGTGCTTGGACGTACTTCCACCGTCGCTCCTGGGTACATGATGCTGTATATTTCATTGACGTGCAGAGGGGTTTCCTGCCCACGCTCTTTTCTTGCACGATAGATAAAGTTTGGATCATGAATCACCTTCTCAAAAACCACATCCTTCCCTACCTGGTTTTCCCTAAATGAAGAGAAAATAGAGGACAGCCTGCTATTTTCCTTTCCTTATAAATCAATGAAAACATGTACTTCTGATATAAAGTGATAGATCATTTTTTTTTTAAAGGCAACCATTATTTTTGACAAGAGACATAAAAGGAAAAGATAAAACCAGAAAGATGATTGAACAAAGCAGGTGAAATCAATCACTATGCGGTGAAATTAATAGATAAATCTTGAGCTAGGGGTCTTGGCAATTGTATCAAATTAAAATGGGAACTGATGTTCAAATATCTGGATACAACTTGCTGTAGTTGATTTCATAAGGATATTGATTAATACATAATCAAAGTAACTGGCTGCTGACCTATAGAAAAAGTATCAGGAATTTTTGACAAGGTCTTATTTTGGAATCAAGTGAAAATGTATCAGGTACAGACAGTTTTATTGAGAGAAAAGACATTCTTTAATAACACTAAGTGTAAGAGGCAGAGACAATTAAAATGCAAGTATGTTAAATTCCTCCAACTAGAAATAAAACAACACAAAAACTATGATTCAATCCAGTTTGCTGTGCATGTTAACAAGATAATTAGATATTAATGTGTGGAGAAAAAATAGGCATGTAAACCCTGAAAGTTGTTACAATTAAGGCACTAATATCATGGTGTGTGAAATAGTTGATACAGGGTATCTTTAAATCAAACTTTTAATTAAACTAAGGAAAAACTATTATGCTATTATTACAAATGGTTAAGCTTGAGATGAAGTGACTTCTGTGCT
Organism: Dryodora glandiformis; assembly: GCA_031471255.1. Classification (NCBI taxonomy): domain Eukaryota; kingdom Metazoa; phylum Ctenophora; class Tentaculata; order Cydippida; family Dryodoridae; genus Dryodora; species Dryodora glandiformis. The sequence continues at coordinate 8,996 of JAUELJ010313017.1, forward strand.
GAATCATTTTGTAGAACCAGAATGGTTACTTATTATTCAGTTTGGTTGGGTAGTCAGATGAAAAAGTGATTTAATACCATACACCTTGTCAAAAAGTAGTTTTATATAAACACAAAAAGTGATTCCATGATATATCTCACAAGACAAATAATGTGCTTTGTATATTTCAAAATATAAAATGCCATTAGAAATGGGAGTAGTTTAAAGGTGAAATGTTTGATAGCATCATTTCCTCCATACCTATCTATCCATGTTCAAGCTGTACATTTGAATTACTTGTGTGTAAGTCTTTTTCCATTTGTTTTATTAGACACCTGGTATCTGATACTCGGGTGCAAATCAGTGTTTTATAAAATGGAAAACAACATATTATATATAGATAATCATCATCAAATTATACAAGAATGAAAATTGTCTGAATTTTATTAATCAACTTCAAAAGGAAAGGCTAAAACGCAAAGTATGGAGAAGTGAAATGTGCCAGCAAACAAACAAACAAACAAAAACTAAAATTAAAACAGCAAATCAAACCATCATTTGACTCACAGATGTGTATTCTTGGCAATGCATGCCAAGCTACCACTACCAGTGAATAAAGAAAAAAACCCCACTGACATACACAGTATACAGCTGACCCTGCCCAAGATGATCACCTGTCATAACAACAATTGGTCATTGACCCATCTCCATGTTCTCACTCCATATGACGACCACCCGTTTGAAGAACCTTTAATAGCCTGACCTGCCCATTGTTGGTTTGTGCTCAAAACTTATTAAAAGATTTCAAAGTACATAAGTTTAAACATATGAAGATGGATTACGAGGTGGCATCTCCGATTTATAGTTTGTCTGATGTGGGAATGTATAAGACTGAGCGTAGAAAAATCCAGAATTCCTGATAAAAAAACCCGGTCAACATATTTCCACCACGATTAGAACAAGACTTAAAATAATGTAAACTATGGGAGTAGCAGTAGCACAAGATTCAAAAATAGCTGGACTATGTACCATTTGTGTAGCTTTGTAATTGTAGCCAAAGCTGACTGGGTAGTTGTCTGAATTGCGTCATCACAACAAGCAAAAAGTGTTCTATATAAAACTAAAAGTGCTCCCCACTGGCAATCTTCAAACTGCAATCAAATGCTTGACAACTCAGGGGAATGTTTTTTTTTATAATTCTAGACCAATATTTTCTCCCCCCATAAAATCTTCTTCAAGACGATCCCTTTGACTTTGGCCTATGATCAAAGTTTGTCGTCTTGGAGTTGGAGACAAGTTTGACTACTTCTATGTGAAGAATGGATTAATGAAGTTTTTTCACCATAGTGATTGCAGCTTCCTACAGCCTATTTAGATAGAAAGACTCAAATCATCTCTTGATTTCGTTTCATGAGGGTGCATGGCATGAATATAAAAAAGTAAAAATCACCTTGTCTGATAGAACTGTCCTTGGTCAGTGCACATGATTGTCTCTGGTTTAATGCCATCTTCAGCTGAAGGAGCAGCCTGAAACTGAAAATTGTAAATATTGTCAAAGTCAAAGTCCATGTTTTGATGATTTCAATATGAATATGAATTTGTTATTACGGTTGAATTGAAAATTCATTGTTGTACTAAATTGTAGCAGAGTATTAGTAGTAGTATAGTATAGTAGTAGTAGTACAGTAGTAGTAGTAGTTAGTGTAGTAGTAGCAGTAGTGGTAGTTAGTAGTAGTGTTCTTAATTTTAGTAGCAAGTAGGTAGTAGTCTAGTATTTAGTAGAGTATGTTTGGTTATATTTAATTTCAAACTTGATTGTAATTGTAAAGTAAAAGTACTTATTATCTACTTAGTAGATAGTACTAGTAGTACTATTACTATATATACTACTATAACTATACTCTATACATCCAGTTTGGAAGTGGGCAGATTTCTTGGAGGGGCGAGTGCCCAAACAGTACTCTAGTTACAATGCTCCACTACTATTACTGTTACTTATCAAGGAGAATTTCAGTTACTTATAATAATAATTTATGTATTCATGTATACTCACTCAGTCACTCACTCAGTATCAGTATAATTATAATTGTTTTTTTTACTTTATTTTTATTAATCTCAAATTACTCCTCATCTATATTTGTATTTGACTGAGTCTCATCAGCCCGTCATTTACAATACATTGAGCGAAAAACAACGAACGAGTGAATGAAGAGAATTGTTCACTCTAGAACTCTAGATAGTATCATAGGAATGTAATGACAATGATGGTTGAGTTGAAGTTGAGGTTGACTTACTCCATCAGAATTTTGTGCAGCGAAGGCCATCTCTTTTCTAGCTCTGCATGCTCTATCCAAAACCGCTTGACGACGGCGTGCTTCGAAATGAATATTGTTGGCCATGTTTAGATCTCGATACGTTAGACCTATGAATCTTTGGAATAGTTTGTGAACAAAGATAAGCTGATGATAGATTAGATAGATAGTTAGATAGCGTTGAAAGAGAGGAAGTAAGTGAAACTGAAAACATATATCCAGACTCAGACGATAGACGCGCTTAGTTGTTATGGACCTTGCGCATGGGCGAGATCCAAGTTCGAGATGTACACTTTTTTCATAAAATTTTAAGATAGAGAATTATTTTAATCATATTACGTCAAGAAAAATCACTTGTCTAATTTGAATTGAACACACACATTATGAAATAATAATTCCATATATTTTGAAATAAAAGTGAGTCCTATTACTGCATTGTTCAAAGTTCATAGCTTATTTTTGTTTTGTTATAAGTTCATAGAATAATTATTATCATAAATGTGCGCTTTTGTTTCATCTTATTATATTTTTTACGCAATATTTTCCATGAAATATTGAAATTTGAGTAATTTATATCTATATTTTCTTCATTCATCGTTACATTATACATGTTCCATAAAATAGATGGCGCTGTGAGCGTTGAATCAGATCCGATTCATGCGCAGTTCGTTGTTTCTCCAGACCTGATCTGCGCACCATCCCATGTGCAAGGGATATTTCTCACCGGAGATAAATTTCATCAATAACGTAAGTTTTTAGATTCATTTTTAAAAAGAATTCTGTGTTGAATTTATAAAACTTATCCGTATTATAAGAAATGTTGACAAAAATTGATATTGTCACCCGTGGTATAAAAATGTTCTAATAAATGTCGAGTCGAAAGTGGGAAACCCCGCATTTTTTTGTCATTGCCAGCGCATGTCTCATTTCGTTTTGCCCCAGAGAACTTCCCTTCCCTGAATCCTCCTATCGGTCATTTGAAGACTTTGTCGTGTGTCTTTTCCAATCTTTCTTTATATTCATTACTATTTTGGTAAGTGGCTTAACGAAGATTTAATAGTTATCGAATTTGCTATGTAATTTTGACAAGTTTTGTGACTCTTGGCGCCTGAAGCTTGAGGTCGTGTACAAGGAGTATCAATTATCGATGACAAAGAATTTTATTTATAGACATTTGAAGGCGTCTGGACTCCTAAGACTAAGACTAAGACTTTGAGACTCTTTCAATTTCAATTCAATTCAATTCTAATTTTGGAAAATGAAAATTTTTGTTTTTTCAGAACAATGGTAATGGAAACTCCTGGACCTCAGGAAGTTGGCCGTGAATTTGTCCGGCAATACTACACCATGCTTCATGAGGCACCCTCTCATCTTCACAGGTAGGCTAGATTTTAGGTCACATTTTTATTTAATGGCCAACTTGTGTGGGTTGGGATGATGAATGAATATCTATGCTTTTCTATGATCTGTGCAATGCTTTAAATTTCTGTTAGTGTCATCTTCATTCATTTTATTATAAGTAAGAAATTAAGTTTAAATGTTTCTTTTTACTTTTGCCATGCCATTGCTGCTGCATTTAATATAAATTAATGGACTTTCTATTTACCATTACCACCACTAGATCCTGCAGGGTATATAGATATACGAAGTGGCTATTCGGACTCGAGTCTGAATAGCCTCCCACTGCTATCCAGTGGTTTCGTACCTTCGAGATTTTATCATGTTAAACAGAAAACGTAGTGTTGATTGGAACTGCAGGATCCATTGTCAATAACACAGTAACGCTCAAAAAATCATTGCCACCGGTATTTAACGGTGAAAACGGCATTTGCCGGTGGTTCGGGATCAGTCTGCGTGAAAATGTGTGCGTGC
>JAUELJ010314125.1:0-13152 GCA_031471255.1 Dryodora glandiformis
ACAATAAAAACGATCTTTCCCGGTGCTAAAATCTTAAAAAGAGTAAATATCATGCCCGACACATGAAAATGATGTGTCAGTCAATAGGCCGTGGCTATTCGGACTCGAGTCCGAATATCGTTGTACCAATAACTCGTGGAGTTATATTGGTACTCTAGTACCAATAACCCGCAAAGTTATTGGTACAATAGTACCAATAACCACTTCGTATCAAATAATGGTGACACCACGGGCCTGATGTGATGTCGCAGAGCATGGATTGACATTGGAAGAAGTGCTTCACGTGTAATCTGGGAAATGGGAGTACTGTCAACTTATTGTAGATATCTTTCTTTCTTTCTTTATCAAATTTCCTTTTTGTACCGCATTGCAGTGTAAGGATTGTAGATATCATGATATTAAATAATATCTCTGCTTGGAGACATTCGTATTTAGCATATGAAACGCAGAAGGGTAAATTAAAGAAGGAAGAAAAGGAAGGTCGTTTAGGATATGGACATCTTTGCTAGCAGTCCTAGTTATAATATAGGATTAGTGATTGCGCTGCCACCTGTTGATTGGCCTACTAGCAGCTTCTAAGAACATGTTTACCACCCACGTGATCAAGATTTCAGTTTTGGGAATGAAGGACTGCGCATGACAAACCGTTTATGCTGCAGCAAGCAATGTAGAAAAATCAAGATGGCGGGAAGACAGGACCTCGATTAGGACAGCTCGTGCCACTCTTGATTTGATTGCCTGGTTTTTATGATCGCAATTTGTTAATCTTTGATAAAACGTCAATAAAAAAGGTAAGATTAGAGTGCCTAGGCTTGTTTTGAGCATATCTGGTATTGCTCGAAGAAATATAACGTTGATTAAATGTAGACTTCCTCTACTAACTCAACTAACTGCCTACTTCTAATAAATCTATTGGTATCCCTTACGTCTGTACTGCACGTTTGGGCTTAGGGTTGATGAATGAAGCTTACTATTTCCATTAAGTTAGTGTCTTCTTCAATATTTTCAAACTTAAAGGAAGACAATGCGGTAAAAGAACGCATGATTAGTTTGTTCAAGCTCGTCATGCATTTTAGGATTAGGATAAAAAAATTGGCACTTATTTGCTGACTTGCACTTGCAGAGGACTTCAGGTCATTTTCACATCTCTCCTCACCGTCACCACACTACTACTACTACACCTCTCCTCAGGACTCCCACTCCAGTCCCACCCTTGATTATGTTCACATTCATGGATTTTATTGGTCAAGTTGGTGCATCTCTGACAGGGTCTGATTCTTCCCATTCTTTCAACTATTGATGAAAGCATCTTACTAATACTATTACTATTACTATTATTGGCAAGGGGGGTCATCTATCATAGTAATAGTATAGTCGTGCTGTTTACATTTTTAAAAACTTGTTATGTTGTTAACTTGACTTCAGCAGGGTCTTACTCTTTGTCTTATTTTAACCCTTTTAGCACGCTGTATTTTGGCCAGTTATAATGAAAAGCACAATAGGTATTTTCAGAATTTCTGTGAAGGTGTGTCAAAAATCAATTATTTTTGCAGCTAATTACGGCTAAATACCCATATATATGTATACATTTTTTCGAAGACAAGTGGATAACGAATTCAAATACCTTTGAAACATGACGGTAAAAATAGTTATGATTATGCAAATTAGCTAATTAGCATACATTTGCATAATTAGGAGCACGCATTGCAGGGACAAAACAAGGTAAAATCCTGATATGGGGAACAAAATAAGTATCAAAGAAAGATATTCATACTTACCTGTCATTGCCTCTTTGCCTTTTTACACTTATGCAAGTGCAAACATCCGCCATGAAGCCCACGGGAGCATTCGCTGCACATATTCCTGGAACGTTTTCGTCCAATTCCTTTGGGGTCACTGCACACGTCACAGTCTTTTTCTTTCTTCCCTGGCAATTTTACTAAAGAAACTTTTCTTGAACTATCACCAGCACCTCATTCCCTTGCTTTAATGTGCTCCCTTGCTAATTCCTCCACTACTTTCACAACAAACCGATAATGGGACATGGGGCGTCCTGTCGTGTGTTGACAATACAAAATGTATGCATTGACAACCATCTGGTTTAGTATTGTGAAGCAGACTTTTTTCCAATACTTGAGCGTTCTTCTTTCATCCAGATAGGTGTAGAGCATCATCTCAGATTGATCTACACCACCCATGAATTTGTTATATTGTAGAATGACATCGGGTTTGTTGATCTGTAAGATGTCACCCGTTCTACGCTGACGAGTTTCCATTGCTGTCTCTGAAGCACAAGCATTTGTCGAGAGCAGTATAACAGGATTCTTTTGTGTTTTTTTCTCTCTAAATGCACAGGATAATATAGAGCCTTGTCGGTAATATAACGAGTTGCCTGGTTGCATTTGTTTTTTTACAGCATTTGGGAGGCCTACCCTATTGCGTCGAATTGTTCCGGTGATGAATGTCCTAAAATTCAAAAGTTCTTTTGTAAGATCTAAACTTGTAAAAAAATTGTCACAAAAGACATGATAGCCTTTTCTCAGGCAGTTTGACATCTCTAATAATTTTATCACTACTTTATGAGCTAAACCCTTCTCTACACCGCCAGTAGCAGATCCTCGTCTTCCATCACGTAAGCGGTTGACGATTCACACAATACCTACAACTTGATACCCCACTTATGATGGCCTTTGTTGGGTAGGTACTGGATAAGTTGGGTCTTATTTTTAGTACCAATAAGACTCTCATCGACTGACAGTTCTTGTTTGGCAGTGTAGTGTAACTTGAATTGGGTATTGGCAGTGTCGACTCTCGGGTCAAATCGCACGCACGGATCATACCCCGGCTGTCCAGGAATTGGTAGAGGTGTTGGAACCAGATGGAAAAATTTTAAAATTAGTTGAAATCTTTCCCTTGCCATGACTCGGGAAAACCAAGGAGTCTGTTGTGGGGATGATCTGGACCAGTACCCAAAAATGGTGTTCTTTCTAATCAGTCCCATGTTCAGAATGATCGCTACAAACGCTTTCATTTCCACAAAGCAAGTCTCCTTCCATTTCCTCATCACAGAGCGCGGTCGTAAGGTGTCTAAATTTTCTTGCAAAAACTTATTGCCATAGGTTTTGTACAGGTGTCAGGTATGTTCTTAGGGCCAGTGGTTTGAGAAATATCAAACTCAGAAGGACGTGGCTCCTCATTGGGGTACATCCTAAACCAGGGATTTGCGACTGGCTCATGCCTTTCTTCATTAGAAGCATCAGCGTGCCCTGAACCATCACTCGAATCACTTTCTGAAACACTTTCAGTATCAATTTCACTGTCAACTCCAATAAAATCATCATCAGAATCAACACCACTATTGTCAGGGGACGACATATTGATGAAAACAAAAAATCACAACAGCTGAGCTCACAAAAATTCAATAAAAACGATGAAATGTTAGTCCAAACGAACTCCACTGAAGCATAAGAGCGTTGAAATGGAAAGTGATAGCGTCTCTATCACGGGAACTTCCGTTCGGGCAAATTTAAAACGAAAACTAAGCGTTTATATGGATGACGAAAAAAATGCCGAAAAATCGGCCGTGGCGTATTTTCGGGAAAATCCGGAAAGCCGAAAAATCGGCATAATTGTGCCAAAAGGATTACCTCATTTTATCCGGAATTAAAATACCCTATTTGCCGCAATTATTTCCCTTTTCTCAATTTTGGTAATGGGTGGGTGATGGAAAATGATGACAGAAGACCACTGGTTTATAACAAGTTATATGTATCATATACCAAAATGACCAGAAATGAATAAGGAGTGAGAACAGATATGGTATATGGACATGAAGTTTCATATTGTAAAGGTATATAGTAAAGAAGGAGAAACAAAAGGCAAAGCGAAAAAACATATTCAGCCAAATATCACTACTCACCATTGTGTATCTGCTAATCCACTGTTCATATCAGCCTGAAGTACCCATGTAATTGAAGATAATCCAATACTGAAGTGATTACTTTTCACAGAAGCTTGATATGTCAAAAACGGACAGTTTTATGGATGTTTTTGTGAACCCAGTAACGCAAATAAAATTATGAAAATATAGCACACGATGAGGAAGATTAGGTAACAATAGAAAAAATAATGCAATACAGTGAATATATACAAGGGCTATTTACATCTGAAGGAGCTGAATGTTCCTGCTTTTACTCCAAACTGGCATCAGAGTGCCATTGTTTGAAGCAATTTTTGGGGTGGAGGTGGACATTGCAGTCCTCACAGGTGAAATTTGTGCGTTTTGGAGCTTGGGCCGTGCTACAAACTTTACACCTGCGGTCATCTTTTGTGTAGACGATCATGTGTCTGACACATTCTAAGCGGGGAATGGGGTTAGATATTCTGGGGCGTCCAGGTTTTGGCTTTCCAGTCTGGGGAGTCTCAAGGGGCATGTTTAGGGCAGCGGCTTTCGTTAGCTCGTCAATTAAATTTGACTTGAAGGTCTTCAACGACAAGTCCTGTTTCCTGCCTGACTGTTGTCTTGATAATTTATACAGGACATGGGCATTGACACATGCAATTTCCATGACCCAGAAAAATATTTTTTTCCACCATTTATGCAGTTTTCTTTTTTGGAGGCCGTAATATCCTACCATTTGGTCGGCGCGGTCGCAACCGTTCATGCTTTGGATGTATGCATGGATGGGTGACGGTTTTATAATTCCCCTCCTTGAGGTCGCAGCTTCAGCCTTGGCACTGGTAGACACAAGGATGACAGGCTTGTTGGCTTTCTTGTCCCTCCAAGCAACGCACAGGGTCTTGTCATCCTGGATCCAGTACTTCGACTCTAAATAGCCGAGCTTGAAATTTTTGTCCTTTATGGTGGGCGGAAATCCAACTCTGTTTTTCTGGACAGTTCCAGTGAAATAAGTGTTGCAGCCAAGCAGGTAATCTATCAGGACTTTTGTGGTATACCACCTGTCTGCAAATACATGGTAGCCAGAACCTATTACCTTCAGTAAGGTGTGGAAATTTTTAACTGAGTTGGCTCCATGACTATCCACATCGAGGTTTGGGTCGTAGGATGTATTGGCCCCGTAATATGTCAGCAGACTGAGGACGTATCCAGTAGTGCTGTCCACCAAACCAAAGCTTTTGATGTGGTACTTCTTTGGTTTGCTGGCGTTGAACTGTTTATATTTCCAACGACCTTTCCAACCTACAATCATTTCGTCGATTGACACCTCTTTGAAAGGAGTGAAAACTTGGTTAAATTTTAACACGAGCATGTCGCCGAAGGGTTCAATTTTAGTCTTGTTTTCGGCATCTGGCTCTCCAATGTGAAGCATGGTGTGGTAGATGGATTCAAACCTTTCCCTCTGAAACATTTCGTGGTAGAAGGGGGTGTACAAATGCGGTTTTAGGGAGAAATAATCGCGAACAAAGGGACGAGGGTCGAGTCCCATGGCATTCATAACCGCCAAAAATTTCAGGAGCTCTTGTCGTGTTACTGGTGCCCAGTTATTGTAAATTGATCTCCTCCTTGCTGGCGTATTCATTGCAACTTTCATCTCGGCAAAGCGGTTTACCGAGTCTAATATATGCCCCATAATCTCATCATCAACGATAGACTGGAAGCACGTCAAAGGAGATGAGGTCTCATAAAATTAAGAATTAGCGAAAATACCGAAACGAAACTAGATAAAAAGATCGGGTTTTCACTAAAAATACGGTTCACCCCTCCTCCGTAAAAAGAATGTATATTGGTCACAAAATGGCGCTATATGTCGCATTGAGAAGGAACGGGGCATGTCACATTTGGTCGCATTGAGCAGGAAAGGGTTAAATTAAATTGTTCACACCTGATTTGGCAAATTTTTTGTCTTTTTTTGTCCCTAATAATGTTAGTTTTTTAACTGCTCATGAAATTTGGCAAAGCAGCCTCCTCCATGAAGGTGGACCTTGCACAGAAGGCATCCAGTGGTGGTTTCTCTTGTGCGGCCGCCTCCTGTTTTGTTGCCGTCGGCCGCACACTGAAAACACCTTCTTTTTCGTCCTGGCATGCTGGAGAGGTGATGAGAGGAGGAGTGGGCTTTCGACTGCCCAGAAATTGAAGGAGCCTCCTGAGCCTGTTTCTTCGACCCAGCAGACATGAGGGCCTTCACGATGGCTGTACGGAAGCTGAGGTGTGAGCTGGAAGGGCTGCCGCGTGGGGCGTTTGGGTTGGCGGCATGCATGAGGATGAAGGAATTTACAATGGATATTTGCACGAGGTACCACGCAAGGTAGCGCCACCATTTGTGTCCAGCCCGCCCCACCTTGTAGTATGACTTGTGCTGGTCACTGAGGTCAACGCCGAACATCCCAGAGTTGTAGTCCACAACAGGAACTGGGATGCGGAGATCTGTCGGTCCTGCCTTTGTCCGACGAGACACTGTCATCATGTCCGGGTCACTGCTGGTGGACAGAACATTGACCTGCCTCTTGTCTGTCCACTGTGTAGCCACCATCAGCCCCTTTTGGCACATGACTACAGTGCCCTTCGCTGCCTTCTTTTTAGGGCAAGGCCATCCCTTACGGTTAGGGCGGATGGTTCCGCAAGAGTAGGTGTCCTGTCGCAGAAGATTTATGTGATGCTTGCCTAGATAAGGCCTGGCCATGTTCATGACCACATCATAGCCTTGTCCATGTTGGGAGGGACGCTCACTTTTCCCGGTATAGCACTGGAAATTCATCACATAGCCAGTGCTGGTCTCCGCGCAGCACCACAGTTTTATTCCCCATGAAGTGGGTTTGTTTTTAATGTACTGTTTAAACCCAAGACGACCAGTGAAGCCCACCATTGCTTCGTCAACACTGATCTTTCGACCAGGCTTATAAACAGCCTGACACTGGGTCCTAACATGGTCCAGCAAGGGCCTGACCTTGAATAGAGGGTCATAATTCACAGCGCCACGTGCTGGTTGAAGGACGGAGTTGTTGAGGTGAAAAAATTGATTAATTTTTACAAACCGAACGCGGCCCATGAGATCGGCGACAGCTGGTACTCGCCAAAAGGGATCAGATGACCAGTAGAGGTTGGATTCTGGCAGTTTGTGCAGGCCGAAGATGATGTTGATGGCCAGGTAGTTGTAGATGTCGGCTCTGTCGACAGGCTTCCAGTAGTTGTCTACCTTCTGCTTACGAAAATCGAAATGACGTATGTCCAAAATAATCATCGAATTTTGATAGAAAATAATAAAAACAACACTCAATCACATACTATGTACACATTTTGCTTTTGTAAGCTGGAATTGGTTATTGTAAAGTGTGAATTTGTTATTGTAAAGTGGGAATTGGTTATTGTAAAGTGTGAATTGGTTATTGTAAAGTGTGAATCAGTTTGGGCTGAGCGGGTCTAGTGAATTTATCTTCGAAGTAAACATTGAGGACGGAAGGAGAATATTTTCGTTCTTCATCCCAAGGCGGAGTCTCTTCAAACATGACTTGAAGATGTTCACCGAACGTTTGGTCGTCGACAAACTCCATGATGAAATCCGTCTCTCCAATTTCCGGATATAACAGTAGCACTGGCCACACTAAAAGTTCAGTATTTTCCGGATGAGGATGAACTTTTGACTGGACAGCCGCTGGATGTGTTGGCTCAAGGTCATCCAGGTCCCAAGCATCATCAAGGTCAGTTTGTATCGCAATCCCTTTTGATTTGATGAGATCGGTCAGTTTCTTGTTGGCCGTCTCCCTCTTTTTCTTCATCATCTTCACCTTCCTCTCGTTCTTCTCGGCTTCGGCCTTAGCCTTGATAGCCTTTTGCCGGAGGGACTTGAACTCTTCACTTTTAGATTTATCAAGGTCGACTTTGACAAGGCCGTGATCACACCAACGAATGGCCTCATCATAGCGGTGTAGTTCCATACAGCATTGTATGGCTCTATTCAGACTTTTAACATGGTTGGGAGTCAAGGCCAAAGCCAAACGACAGTCGATGAGCGAAGATCGATAATTTTTGAGGAAAAACTGTGAGGCTGCCCTGTTCGCAATCAAGGTCGTCTTCAACTTGACCACGTCTTCCCGCTTCTCCTCATCCTTTTCCTTCATCAAATACTTGATCCCTTCCGAATACGCAACGATGGCAAGTCTGTACTTTTTACACTTAAAATTGAAATTTCCATCTTCTTTGTAGTTGGCCCCAAGTTCCAATGGGCTAAAAATACATTTAATTATTCGAATTTGAGCGTAAATATATTTTTCTGTCAAACGACAACGTGTATTTTAATATTATATAATACCTATTTTCTTCCGGGCTGTATTTCAAATCTTGCAAACCCTGCATCAAGGGACTGAGCTCTTCTTGCATCATAGATTTTTCCGTAGCGAAAAATGGATGTTCAAGCATCTCCTGCTCCCAATTTTCTTCACTCCAACCATCCATGTATTTGCCGCTAGACCTTTCCATCCTGGCCATCTCCTCCTCCAACTGCTCGTCCAACTTCTTGGCCAACTCCATCCTTTCCTCATCCGTCATCTTGCCCATCATTTTTTTAGCCTTTTCCATATCCATTTTCAGCCTTTTTGAGGGACCTTGTAGCCTTTAAAGGTCTAGAGAGTTCTGGAACTCCGGCAAAAAACACGTTTGTTGTGACTTGTGACGTAATCATATGAAATAATAATGACGTCATAGTAAATATAAAATATCATGGATATATTTATACTAGATAGAACAAAAATAAAACTTAAAATAAATAAATATAAAATGGAACGTAAAATACTGTAAAACATTTATAATTTTTTTATGATCCATAAAAAATTTAATAATTGATAAAATATATAAAATATTAATTTTTTTATTTATTAAAATAAACAATCTGAAATTGGATATCTATACTTGATATTTATCACTGAGGCAGACAGCCCAGGCAGATACAAGGGGGCGCCACTTGTAGTTTAATTGCCGAAGTAATCATGACTTTTAAAAATTAAGAAGGCCAAGGAAATAGAAATGGATGAAGAGGCCGCCAAAGGCGAACCGTTTCTTCATTTTTGCAAAGAATGCCGGAAACCTTTCAAAAAGAAGTCTCATCGAGATTACCATTCGAAAAAAGGCAATCAAAATTGCTGGAATCATGTCAAGTGCAAAGTTCAAGATCGAAATCACAAACACGATTTTATTCTGAAAGAATTTAGGACTTTTGAAGAAGCACAAAATTTTATTCTGGCCAAAGAAATGGACAGCAAATTCATCATTCGAAGTCGATATCGAGGATTGCTTCTGTACAACGTAAGTGCTCTTATTTAATACAGTGTCCGCGGTCACGAAGGCTTGCCTGGCATGACGAGGTCATACGTGATCAAAGCCTTCCCCAACGCTGGCAACGGCCAATGGCCAACCAGTCTACTTTTCAGTAGCATTCGCTCATTTTTACCTTTTAAGTCTTGTGTTCGGACTCCGGCAAAATTTTCTTGACTAGAAAGTTCTTAAGATCGACTCTCATTTTGTCTCTTTTTTTCAGTGTAATCGTCGAAATTACCGCAAGAAGAACGTCCCGAGAAAGACCAAAAAGTTGGATCAAGAGTGCCATGCTAGCTTCTTTATTCAGAAGAGAATCGTGGCTCGAAAGGATCTAATAGCCAACAACTCATTCCATTCGACGTGAGATTAAGTATACCTTCTCAGTGGAACGACTTGTACTGTCAAAAAATCAAAATGGGTTGTTTGGGCTGACATTTCTCAAAAAAATTTTTAGTACTTATGATATTAATTACTTTATTATTGGCATTCGATGCTATCTGCCGAAAAATATTTAGGACATTAAATGCTTCAATATTGGCATTCAATGCTATTTGCCGAAAAATATTTAGGACATTAAATACTTTATTATAGGTATTCGATGCTATTTTCCGAAAAAAATATTTAGGACCTTAAATACTTTATTATTGGCATGCGATGCTGTTTACCGAAAAATATTCTGGACATTAAATACTTTATATGTATGTGCTAATTTACGAAAAATATTTAAGATATTAATACCTATAATTTACCCATTCAATGTGATTTACCGAAAAATTTTCTGATGTAAAATCCATTTGAATTTCAGTGAAATCAACACGGAAGAAGTATGGATCATGAGAGGTTGTATCGCTCACAGTCATGATGAGTCAGCAATTAAATTGTCTCAAAAAGTTCGAAAAAGTATTGTTTTATTGCTCAATCTTGGTGTTCCACTCAGTACTATCAGAAAAAAGTATCTTCAAGCTGATTTTTTCGGAAGGACTACCGGTAAAGTTCCTGGAACGAGGTTTCTGGACGTATTTGTGAGAAAATACTATGTTTCCCCGCCAAATTTGAAGTTGAGCTCCGATGAAATGGCTACCAGATATCTAACATATCAACCAGTCCGAGCTTTTAACCTGGGTACAACAGTCCGGAGAAATAAACCCATTTGTAAGTCTAAGGATCAATTTGGCGATCTGAATTGTCAGAGACAAGTTGTGGAGTGCGACAACACCATTGTGGTTGTAATGAGTGTCAAACAGAAAGAATTATTCAGCCAGTCCTCAGGGTCTCTCATCATCACTTGCCGGAAAAATATTGTGCCGTCCGAACCCAACTTGGATCTATTTTCATTGTGTATTTTGGGTAAGTCTGCAATTTCATCTTTCCTGCCAGGGATACGAACCTTCGGACATTCAGATTACTGCATTATTACCCACTCGCCTTAGGACAACACACTAAACTCAGCATCACACATCACAAAGGGGTGGGGAGGTGAATGTTGCCGCACTGGAATTTACTACCATTTAATGTTGAGTAGTTAATGTTGCCTTATGCTCCCCCGTCCTCGTTATAGAGTAACAATGGCGGCAAACGAGTGTGCCACTAAAACTCCATCTATCAGTCATTTAGGCATCAGGGGATAGTCATTTCCTGCCTGTCGGGAAGCAGATGAGGCGTATAACAAAATGTTTTAACCAAACTGTAATGTGGCTATGAGGTAAATGGGATCTCTCCAAAAAAGTAGCTACGGCTTTAAAATGCCATGTAGAAAAAAGATTATTAACCAGACCGAAATGTTTAGGTGATAACCTATTTCTATACTTTTGACACAAATGAAGGGTTTTGTTTAGAGTTTTGGGATTGAGGATATTATGTTTTTTTGAGTAGATGATTACTATTTGTATGTGTGTTTATGTTCTGGTAGATGCTCATTCCTCTACCGAAATGGTGGGTAATGTTACTAGATAGCTGTGACAATGTCTATTTTATCAAATTCATATTTGTAAAAGTCATATGCACCAAAATACAAGGAAATGTAATCATCATTCTACTTTGAAGGCCCCAGGGAATTGGATCACCGTCCAAAATGAATTCCAAAGGCATCGACGCACATCTTAGTTTTAATCTCCCTTGCACCAATTTTTCCCCATCCTCCCTTACGTCTTTACTTTTAGTTGCCGGCCAGACCTCGTGTAATTAAAGCTTAAAATGACAGAATAATACTTTGTTAAGATGGATTCAGTAAAGAATTAGTTCTTCTGTGGCCAATTTCGCCAGTATATTTTGAAAAGAGGATTTATCTAGCTGTTCGATTCCCAGCATTCGAATGTGAAGCGTATTACTACTGCCACTCTTTCAAACAATTCACGGTCGACTGGTGACAGAACTGTAATCTGACTTTAAAAAGGCAACACCAGAGAACATGATTATTATTGATTTTTGTTGTGTTGCACCACATCACTCCATCAAATATATCAATTCTCATTTACTGGTTTTAACTTTAATCGCAAATTATATTTTCACCAATTCCAAACCAAACTGGCTAAAATATTCTATATTTTTCAATTTCGATCGGATAATAATAATAATAGTAATTATTTGAATCTAAACAGTCCTGCCGAATGGGTCACACTAGGGCAATGAAGCGAAGAGTACCAGCATAAGGCAATGAGATGACCCAATGACAATTACAGACAGGAACAGTAAGAGATGCAGCAAGGACACGAGTGACATTCCACACTTATTGGGGCGTCAAATCGACACTTGCGTCATTTGCAGGTCTCTTGCTATTCCTCTTTACCGACAACGCTGCTGTCACCTCACCTGTGATGGAAACCAGAGACCCCAGGATGGCGTTGATGAGATATGCCGCGTCGTATTTGCCTTTATTGACGATGTAGCTGGAACAGGAAAACTGACTATTCAGTTGGTAGCAAAGACACCCCAAACACGAATAAATAACATACACGGTAACAACACATCTCAATCTCAAGCAGTGATAGAATGCTCTTGGAAAGAAAGAAGCACAACATGTCTCAAAAACATTTACATCGAAAACCACTTCCCTCTCTCGCTACTGGAGACAACGTTAGAATGCAACCCATTGACAAGAATAAAGAATGGAAACCTGCTACTGTAACTAGAGAAATGGGTAGAAATACGTTTGAAGTTTTTGATGGTAACAATTTCTTTAGAAGAAATAGGCAATTCTTGAGAAAACGCAAAACTGTTGTTAATAAAGATAAGATTACCAGTGATAATGATAGCATATTTAATCATGAAACTCAGACTAATGAGAATGTAACTCGTGATATTAACGAACAAGTAAATCACGATAACTCAGACTGTAATGCATCAAACAGTGAAGATAGACATGAATCAGATTCAAATACTGATCAAATTAAAACCAGTAGATTTGGAAGAGTAATTAAACCTCCTGAAAAATTAGTAGTACTTCCTGGCCCTGCCCAGAAATACTAATCTGCCCTCTGGTCGATTATTTTTTATCTTTTATTTGACTATTATAACCTCTCTGTACTCTTAAAGATGCTACTAGTTAAGATATTCTACTTGTTATTCAATCTTATTTCCTGTGTAACATTAGTTAGCCATGTACAGCTATGCTAGAGCCTGAATGTGTGTATGTTTGTGTGTTCTGAATTCACATCAGTGTACCACGAATGTATGGGTAAGATGATACACTTTTCATGCCACCCTTCAATGACTCTGGTCTCTATTTATCCTTCCTCTCTTCTCGCCTCAGCTTCTGACAAATCCTGCATGCATCTTAAAGGGGGAGATGTTTCGTGTTTATTATTTGTACCTACTGACATCTATGTCCACGGTGGCCCATCCTTCCTAATTAGACTTACAGACCACATCATATCTGTTCCCCTACC
>JAUELJ010315232.1:0-13144 GCA_031471255.1 Dryodora glandiformis
TCATTCATTCATTCATTCATTCATTCATTCATTCATTCATTCATTCATTCATTCATTCATTCATTCATTTATTCATTTATTCATTCATTCATTCATTCATTCATTCATTTATTCATTCATGCATTTATTCATTCATTTATTCTTTCATGCATTCATTCATTCATTCATTCATTCAATCATTCATTCATTCATACATTCATTCATTCATTCATTCAATCTCCTGAATGTATGCCCTCCCCCCCATACACGTGATAAATCATTAACCCAGACAACACACACCCCAGGCCTCGTAACGACGTTTAAAGTGCATAGACCATTTGTTACTACGCGTGTTTCATTATAACTGTCATGCATTATCATTCACATCAAACCTTTTAATCAAAAACCTTCACATTAACAGACCGTCTTCCACCAGTCTCTTGCCACAATCATCATCATCATCAATATCATCGATATCAGCATTATCATCAGTGTCGTCGTTTTGTTTCTCGTCATCAAACACCAACATCCAAAATATTGACCAGGAAAATGAGGATGACACTGACCCCAGAATCCCCACACTTCCGGTGATGGCGGACATGGCAGAACTCAACGAGCCAATCAGGCCAAGGTCAACTTATCGACGACGAGCCTACGTCATCAGGCGTCCTCTGAGTGCTCCCACCTTTGGAAAAATTACAGACGAGGCTCAATTACAACAACAACAACAAGAACAACAGGACCACCACCACCACCACCACCAACAACAACAACAAAAACAAATTGAAGGTCACCAACGCCCACCCTGTTTACCGCCATACAGATTCCCTCCCATGGTCGCCTCTAAGGCGTTTCTAACCAAAAAACCGAATGACATGAACAATTTGGAGACGTCTCATTCCGAAAAGCTAGCCACAAATTCTATAAATAGATTTAATGTTGGTGTGCGTTCTCAGATTGACAGTGGTGCCGATTCTGAGGAATTTCTGCAACAAATCGACAAACAACTACATGACATGGACCTGTCCTCAAAAACACAAATATTGCACAATACTGAAACGGGGACAAACACTATGCATGGTGTTAAAGTGTTCCAACACAATGACTCGTGTGGCCACGTCGTCACTAAGGGTGATGAACGTGACTTTAAGGTTGCAATGTCTACTCAGTATAATACGTGGGGATGCGATGCTGTTGAAACAACGGTTAGAGGTACAGATCTCACTAGTGGTGTAGATGGGAGGAGAGAGAGGAAGGAAGAGGATATCGAAGAGGAGACAGAGGGGGCGGAGAGTGGGATAGATCGGACAGAAAGAATGGTGGTCAAACATTCTGAGACAATAGTGATTCTCTCTCCGAGACCGAAATCGGGCAACGTTAATAACGTTGTCACAAAGCACCATTCTCCGTCTCCAATAGACGATCTCGGACATGAATCGTTTCTCTCGGTTACAGATGGAAGCGAGTCAACTGACGGTGAAAGACATACAGATCAACACTTTGTCGATGTAAGTACCATTAGTGATGAGTCGGACGGTAAATGCTTACCCATGACGTCAGCAAATTCATATTTCAAGGAAACGATTACGTCACAACCCTCCACGTCATCCAATTCATTCAAGACGTCATCGACGTTTACGAAATTCACGTCACCAGAAGAGGCTGATGACGTTTCCCACCAAGACACAAACGAAGCTGAATTCTTCTCTTCTGTTGTTTCATCCTCAACAGCAAGATCGGTTAGTCCCAGGTACAGAAATGAGATCACACTACAGAGGGCAAAACAAAGTCCGCTGACATTTTCTCAGATCAAGGCTGACTCTAACAGTGCAGCCGTTTCTGAAGGAGACGTGGAGGTAGCCAGGGAACATACCGTCCACCATTCTCAACTTGTCCTTGATTTGGTCTCAAATCGTTCTCACGTCCTCCACAACAACGTAAACGCCGATGATGGCGCAATCCGTAACGATACCAACATGACCTCCATAACGCCCATTCGAAACTTTGGTAAAGGTCTTCATGATTATGAAGACGGAGATGTACCCCACCAAGGATTCACCGCGTCGTCCAATAGCTTCCCCGAGTCCTGTCAGAGTAGTCAGGTGCGCGTCAACAGACAAGAACGCGTTTTTCCAACAGGACAAAAAGAAGGATTTGGCGTGACGCCCAATATCAACTCGGATTCAGGAATATTATGTGATGGTGAGAAACCTGGGTGGAATGAAGGGTTTGAAAGGCGGGTGGCTGGATGTGCAGAAACGGACAAAATGAGCAATGACAGGGTAGGCAGTTCGAATAGTCCCCAGCCTACTTGCATTGAAAATGATTTAGAAATAGTAGATCTTGAATTGTCCGATCTCGTGACTGAAATGGTTGGTCGTGGTGGTAAACTGAAAGGTGTGGACACGGATACGTCGATGTCCAGTTTTCAAAGCGGTCACGTGGAAGACGGTCCAAACGGAGGGGTCTTCATACCTGACCTCGACCTTTGTGGGTTGGTTGGCCAGGACTCACTAAGTGACGACGCGGCAGAATTCAACAATTTCAACGCTGATGACGTGTTTGACACGTCATCAGATGTTGAGTACACGAATGTTCGGGACAATAGTGATCGGAATGTCGTCGCGGATGGTTGTGTCGTGCTACGTGGTGAAAAAGGCGATGGGATGACGCAGTGCAAGGCGAATCACGTCATGAATAGTCCGTTTGATTCCCCAGGTGAAGATCAGAGGTCATTCGACAGTAATGCTGACATAGATCCTAACATATGTTCATCGTATTCAATTCCAGCACCATCCCATACAGACCCTCAACTTTCTGGCGATCAATGTACATTTATGGAAGAGGTAAAATATGACGATGAGACTGAAATTTCTCCAAACAGCCCCATGACGTCTCAGATTATTCCAAGAAATGAAGTTAACCGATCAGTAAATTACGACATGAGAGATTCAGAACGTGTGTATCAAGGTGCAATCAGGCAGACACAACTGACAGACTCTGTAACAAATACACCAAGACAGGACATTGTGGACGTCAGCAATGATGAAAGTAACACAAGCAGTATACCAGTTGAAAGATACGATGAAAGTAACACCAAAAACATACCAATTGACAGGTTCGGTGAAAGTAACACAAGAAACATACCAGTTGAAAGCTACGATGAAAGTAACACCGGTACTATATCAGTTGACAGGTACGATGAAAGTAATACTAGTAACATACCAGTTGACAAGTACGATGAAAGTAATAACATTCACATACCAGTTGACAAGTACGATGAAAGTAATACCAGTAACATACCAGTTGACAAGCACGGTGAAAGTAATACCAGCAGCATATGGGATGACAGTTGCGATGAAAGTAACACCAGCAACATACCAGTTGAAAGATACGATGAAAGTAACACCAGTACAATATCTGTTGACAGATACGATAAAGGTCACCCCAGCAGCATACCAGATGACAGGCAGGATGAAACTAACACAAGCAGCATATTATGGGATGACAGTTGCGATGAAAGTAACACCAACACAATACCAGTTGACAGGTACGATGAAAGTAACACCAACACAATACCAGTTGACAAGTACGGTGAAAGTAATACCAGTAACATACCAGTTGACAAGTACGGTGAAAGGAATACCAGTAACATACTAGTTCACAAGTACGGTGAAAGTAATACCAGTAACATACCAGTTGACAAGTACGATGAAAGTAATACCAGTAACATACCAGTTGACAAGTACGGTGAAAGTAATACCAGTAACATACCAGTTGACAAGTACGGTGAAAGTAATACCAGTAACATACCAGTTGACAGTTGCGATGAAAGTAATACCAGTAACATACCAGTTGACAGTTGCGATGAAAGTAATACCAGTAACATACCAGTTGACAGTTACGATGAAAGTAATACCAGTAACATACCAGTTGACAGTTACGATGAAAGTAATACCATCAGCATACCAGTTGACCGGTATGATGCCTTGAGTTCTTTTAACAAAGATGCATATAAAATTCAGGCAGGCACTTTTGACAACGAAGATAACGGTCAGAGATTAGATTTGGATACACATACCAATGAAACTGTTTTCACTGGCATCACAGAACGGTCACCAGCTGACAATGATGATATCGTAATGATTGGAGACACGGAGGTGATCACAGGCATCACAAAACCACCATCTGCTGATCATTATGATGTCGTAGCAATTGGAGACACAAGGGTGGTGGTCACTAGCATTACAGTACCGTCATCAGCTGACCATGACAATATAGTAGTGATTGGAGATACAGAAGTGGTCACTGGTATTACAGAACTGTCACCAGCTGACCATAACGATGTAACAGCAATTGGAGACACAGAAGTGGTCACTGGTATTACAGAACTGTCACCAGCTGACCATCACGATATCGTAGTAAGCGGAGACACAGAGGTGGTCACTGGTATCACGGACGACGTCGTGGTGATTGGAGAGCCCCAGGCAGTCAGCACTGGGAAGAAGAAAAGTCCATTCAAACGATTTTTCACTCGTAAGAAAGGCAAATACGATCCGACCAAAGATTTGGACGCCGCTTCCTCGGTGCTGCCAACGTTCCCAGAGAAAGACGAAGCCAAAAAGACGAAGAGTTATTCTCCCGAATCCGTGAGGAAGAAGAAAAACAAAAAAAGTCTCCTGCAATCAGCGCACTCGGTCAGTTTGGTTGATGATAAACAATCGAAGAAGGGAAAGAAAGAGAAGGATAAGGAGAAGGAGAAAGGAAAAGTTGGAAAGATTGATAAATGTAGTATTGTAGTTATCAAATCTTCGGGGAAACATTTATCACAGTCTGTTACGGATATCACGTGTCCTCTGGAGTCGGAACTGGAACCCATAAGAGGAGGATCACAATTGGAAGACGACACGAATGGCCGACTGGGGACGGGTGTGCCACCGACTGTAGAGGGACAGGTGTGTGAGGACGAGGTGCCTGTCCCTGAATACACTAACCTGAGTGGACCACCAGTTGAAGAAAGAGACTCGGATCCAAATGTGCCTCTCCATGGTGCAAATACAGATGGAAATTTGAATGGTGCAAATACAGATGGAAATTACCATGGTGCAAATACAGATGGAAATTACGATAGTGCAAATACAGATGGAAATTACGATAGTGCAAATACAGATGGAAATTACCATGGAACTCAAATGTATGTGAATACCAAAGTCTCGACTCAAGAGGCATCTCCCACTTCTTCATCTTTCATTTCGCCCAAGCAAGAAGAAGAAAATACTAAAATGCCATCGCTACCCTATAAACATATTGATGGTTTGGCAAACGTTCACCAACAGACTTATGGGTTGACAGGTGACCAAAGAACAAGGTTATCTGACAACCCCAACCCCGCCCTGGGTGGTGTCATTAACGACAACGATAAAGATGATAACTCCGAGAAAGACGATGAGAATACAGAGGGGAAGGTCTGTATGAGAAATAGAGGGCTAGGTGGAGCGGAGTACGCCGTGAAACATTTGAGTAATTTGAGTGGCGTGTTTGACAAAGATGATTCTATTGATTTAGAAACGTTGCAATGGGATGACGAATCCAAACATTGTAGGATGGTTGGTGGTATCAGTGATGGTAGTGGTGGTATCAGTGATGGTAGTGGTGGTATCAGTGGTGGTAGTGGTGGTATCAGTGATGGTAGTGGTGGTATCAGTGATGGTAGTGGTGGTATAAGTGATGGTAGGGGTGGTATCAGTGATGGTAGTGGTGGTATACTTCGTGGTAGCCGTGGTATCAGTGATGGTAGTGGTGGTAGACTTGGTGGTAGCCGTGGTAACAGTGATGGTAGTGGTGATATCAGTGATATTATTAGTGGTATCAGTGATGGTAGTGGCGGTATCAGTGATGGTAGTGGTGGTATCAGTGATGTTAGTGGTGGTATCAGTGATGGTAGTGGCGAGATCAGTGATGGTAGTGGTGGTAGTGGTGCTATTGTTGATGGTAGTGGTGATATGGTTGGTGGTAGTGGTGATATTGTTGATGGCAGTGGTGATATGGTTGGTTGTAGTTATGAGGTTGATGCAAATGGTCTTTCATCGGGTGTTTGGTCAAAAGATATAGTAGCTGAAACCATTGAAACTGGGAGTGTTGATTCATGCAGTGACAAAGAAAGTTCAAACGATAATTCTTTTGAAATGAATAAAACAAATACAAACCATTTGCCAACGATACACGACCAACGTGACAAACTGGATGCTAACACTACCAACGCATTAAGGAAAACATCCGTTGGACTTTTTAACAAAAATGATAAAGCTGTCGAAGATGATACACAGCTTATTGGACATTTTGACAGTGCGGTTTGCGAGCAAAGACTTTTCGACAGTCAAGTCGAGGTGAAAGCTGACAGCGTTACTTCGCCGACTCATGAAATACCCGAAGCAGTAAATCGAAGAACACGAAACCCTGTGATTACTCCACGGCCGTGTGTTAAACTGGATGAAAGTAAAGGAGAAGGGGAAGAAATAGAAGAGAGTGTTACGGTTTTGAATGTTGGTGGGTCAAGATTATTCTTGGATAGGGGGCGTGCCGGACCTCTCGTGGAACATTTTGTAGACTTAGAAGCGAGTGGTGATGGTGGTGATGGTGGTGATGGTGGTGATGAAATAAGACATGTTGAAGACATTATTGTTCCTTCATTTTGTGAGAGAAAATTATTGAGTAATCGTGAACATGCAAACGCCATGCCAAACATTGGAAAGGAATCTGGGATTGAGGGAGCTTGCATACAACTATTGGATGAAGACAAAAACGATGAAAACATTACATTCCAAAGACGTGCCATGGTGTTGTCCAAAGATGACCAGAAACAACGTGACCAGATGGTGCACAGTGATTTGATCACTGAAGCGTTGAAGGATTTGGACGATTGTATCCAACACGATTTAACAGAAGATGTCACGGAAGACATCGGATGTTCTGGGAAAAGTAACAAAGATGTGAAAACGCCTGGAAGTAGTAGAGGCGATGGGTTCATCTTGACTCGAAAGGAGGAGTTTGCTCAATGCAAAACGTTTGAGTCCAAAGAGGCCGATGATGATTGGGATGTGATGGTCGAAGTAACCGAGGAGCTACTTGTCAGGTGTGAAAAGGTGGTCAAGAACCACACTGTACCTGAGTTGTTTGAGTCTATGGGGTCCGGTAGGTCCAGTGGTGGTGGCGATCGCACAGATGACAGTAACACAGTGGCCAGCGTTGTTGTGGTTGGAGATAGCGTGGATGTGAAAATGGACGGTGATGATAATCGTGATGACAGTGATGACATTTCTAATGTTAGAAAGAATGCTGACGACATTGTATCCTATGCGACAGACATCGATTCTGGTGATAACGGTTGCACCAATGAAGAGGATGAGGGTTGCCATAACGATGGTGGATTAGATCGTATTGATGTGGGACCTAGAGTACTATACAAAAATGTGGTGAATGATGGTGATTTGGTTGGTGACGAAATTGACGATGAGATGAATGATGTGTTTCTACCGAATGATGTGTCTTTAATGGAGGATGTGTCTTTGCATACTGATGTGTCTTTACCGAATGATATGTCTTTACTGAAGGATGTGTCTTTACTGAAGGATTTGTCTTTACTGAACGATGTGTCAGTACGAACGGAGAAGGAATCATATGAAGATGTCGGTGATGCTGTACCGTCAGGGACTGCTGTGTCAGGTTGTGAAGGACCAGAACATGACGCCAATTTTCAGCAGGAGAGAATTCCTCCTATACCAGTCAGTAAAAAGGGACAACGGTTGTCGAGTTCAGCAATGAATAGTGCATCGCCCCATGCCAAGGGCGAGTCGGTGGTGGTACTGGAGGAGGAGTACGAGGAGGTGGTGGACACGATAGAGAAAGAAAATGAGAGAACGGTCAGTTCTTATGACGAACTTGGAGAAGAGTCTGACCAGACTAGGGGTAGCGGCTGTGGAGACAGAAAGAAAGACAAAAAGACACAAGTCTCATCTGCCAAGAAATTTGTGTTTCCTTGGAGGAAGAAAGGTCGTGACCTTGACGTTGAAAAAAAGTTGAAAATTGAGATGAATAGGAAATCAAATTCTGCTGACCAGTCCAAAGCAAAAAAGAAAGAAAAGAAAGGACATTTTGGAAAGGATGGAAAAAATGGAAAGGATGGAAAAAATGGAAATGATGGAAATAATGGAAAAGATGAAAAGGTGAAAAAGAAGGATACGGTGGAGTATAATGAAAGGAAAATGACACCGGAAATGAAACCTAAACAAAAAGATATGCCGACACCAAAATCTGAAAGTGAAAGGACGAACAATGGTCCTGTCAAATTTGAAGGTGTTCTTCCCGGATGTGATGATGAGGGTGATGACAATGATGATGATGATAACAATGATAACAGTGATGATGATATGTATCATGAAATTGAGGATAGTCAGTTGGACCAGTGCAGTAAGAAACACATTTTGCATAACGATAAAGGGATTGGCTGTCAGGAAAAAGAGGGGAAACAGACGGCTGAGGGCGAGGAGGAGGAGGAGGAGGAGGACGAGGAGGAGGACGAGGAGAAAGGGGAGGAGAAGGATGAGGATGTGGAGGACGATATGGTGTGCTCATCGGAATCAGATTATGAACCAGTCAACTACGCAAGGGGCGAGGTGCAAATGAGAGGTGGGGGAGGTAGAGGAGTGTTGAAGCAATTGAAGAGTCTGAAAGAGCGATGGGCAGACTCATGTGGATATGAAGTGCCGGCAGGAAAACGACGTCAACACGACAAGAGGGACGAAGGTGGCGATGATGATGGTCATGATAAGGATGATGGTGATGATAGTGTGAAGGAGAAGAAATGCAAGGAAGGTAAAGGGAAGAAGGGAAAAAAGGATAAGGATAAAGATAAAAAGAAAAACAAAGATAAGCGTCACTGTGATAAACGTGATGACGATAATGATGATAATGAAGATGATGATGATAATGATGGCATCATCGAGTCTAGGTCCTCGAAGATTATCGGTCATTTGAGAGGAGTGAAAGAAGTCGGTTCTCACAAAGTGACTCCATCGGCTGAAGACGATCCTCATCGTAATGATGAGACCAACGATGAAGAGAGGGACGATAACGATGATATCATCACTCCATACCTGACCTTCCAGTATCCACGGTTCATCGACGACGGTGACATCTACGTGGACAGTCCACTCAGCACCAGTCCAGATTTTGACGATTTCCATCAACAAAAGACAGACCGGCACACCAGACCACGTGACACGAGTCTTGGCCAACACACCAAACCACGTGACACGAATCTTCGGCAACATACGCTAAAGGCGTTACCAGATACTTCCAGCGAAGACAGGAACACGGTACATCCCACAGGAGGTACGTCTCCGTCGTTGTCTCCTTGTTTTAAAACAAAGGATGACGTGTCATTGGCCGAAGCTTTCGCTCGAGCTTTTCCAAGTATGTCGGGAGAATTTACATCCTCTGATAACGATATAAAAAAATGTGATTTTGTTGATGATGGTGATAATGATGGTGATGATGATGATTACAATGAGAAGGATGAAAATGTTAAGTTACATTCGAGTTTGGTTGAGAGTGATAATCCCAATCGTGTTATGAATAGCAATGGTCACAGCATTGGTCAAGATAGATTGGTCCTCGGCCCATCGGACAACTTACCGAACAAACACACGTGGAGGATGGGCATTTCTCACGGAATGGGCTCATTGAGTTCGGAGGTGCCCTCGACTTCTAAAATGTCTGATAAGACTGAAGGCATAGGAAGGGAAGATTCTAAAATGTCTGCTAAGACTGAAGACATAGGAAGTGACGATTCTAGCCAGGGAAAGACACGCATTGTGCCAGGCAGTGAAATAGTATCTGAACAGATTGGAGTGGGGGACGAGAGGGAGAGGACTGACGGTATAGTTGATAGAAAGAAAAGCCGTGATGGTCGCATTTGGAAGCAGGGAAGCAGAAAAGAAGATCGTTTGCCAGAAGCAGAGAAATCGGAAGAAAAGAAAAAAAAGACAAAACCATCGGATAAGAAGAAAAATATATTCAAAGGAGGATTCTTTTTCAAACGATTTGAGAAGAAGAAGAACCGCAATAAGAAGGAGGAAGAGGAAAATGAGGAGAAGGAGGAGGAGGAGAAGGTTAACAATGAAGAAAGATTAGACCAATCACCTAACGTCTGTGGTGATGAGGTGTTGGCAGAAACCATATCTGTTGGCGGTTCAAATTCGTCAGACATGTCGGGGTCTTCTACGGGAAGTGATGGCCAACCGTTGCACAACTGTAACGTTGACGCTATGAAGACGATTGCCCATGGGAAAGAGGCTCGTCCAGGTGACTCACACACTAACGACTTGTGGCCAACGTATGAAAACAGTGACGAAAATGGGAACACTCCTAGCCAGGTAGTTCAAGGAAATGTCTGTGATCTGAATGAACCAGAGGCTGGTGGGAAGTGTGAGATGGATGGGTTGGACCTCAAACCTTCAGATCCATTTTCTCTGTCTGCTTTTTCCTCATATCAGCCTGATCCCCCGTTGACAACAGCCCCATCATCATCGTCATTATCATCGTCATCATCATCATCATCATCTCCGCAACTGTATGCAAAAGTAAAGAAAGAGGGGTTGAAAAATTCCATCTCCCTTGGCAGAGTGTTCGAAGACAACGACAACCAGACTGCCAAACACCGGAAGTCTCATCTTGACAGATGTGACAAAACAGTCGCCATGTTTGAAGCTGGTGTGACGCTAGAACCTGGTGTGACCCTAGAACCTGATAAGGACAATGACATTCCTGCAGCAACCAGAAACGTTGACTCTTCTTCCGATAGTCAGGACGTTTGTTCTTCAGACCGAAACGAGCGGAAGAGTGAGCATGGGACGAACGCGTCTCATTTGAATCAAATGTCCAGCTATTGTCCAGACAAGATTAATGACAACATTAAGGCTCCAATCAGTCTCGACCCTGCCTTTTCTCACGGAAACTCTTTACAACCGACAACCTCTGAATGTCACGCCGAGAAACCATGGGAAATACAATTTACGCAAGAGGATAAAATTGACGACGCTAATAGTCATGATGATGATGAGAAGTTGTTTGGAGGTAATGATGATAATGATGATAATGAATACGATAATGAAGAGGTCGAATATTTCACTGCATTTCCCGTAGACAAACCAAAAGACTTCGGTCAGTCCACGACCGAGAGAAACAGCAAACACGGTGAAGCTTTGAAGGCTGAGTGGATGAAGACGAGAAATGACCTTGCTAGTACAATCAGATCTCTCGGACAATCTCAGTCTCTCACTCAAATTGCTGGTGACACAGACATGAATGAGAATAACGCCAAACACGTGAATGACCAAGATGACCGTGGTCAGTTTCTCAGACTGAACGCTTGCTCTCCGGACGCCGCCGATTGCGTGTTCATCAAAGAAGCAGAGGAAAGGCAATCGTTGGTCAACGAGCACAAATGGAAGGATTATTCCCCTTTGGAAATGGGGCAACTCAAATCTGAGGATTGTGATGACGACGACGACGAAAACAACCATCCCAGCGATGATGACAAAAATAACCGCCAGAAAGTCCAAGCAACGGCGCCCACCGTCAATCCGACCAGCACAAAACAATCTGACCACCTTCCATTACCGAAACAAGGGGATGTAACTCATCCCACTCAGGTCACACGCCGGGTCAAAAATGACCTCATGAAGCAAGGGGGGACACCTCTGGAACACCCGAGTCCGAAACCCAGAATGAAAAACGCTGGCCGCACGTTGTCTCTTCCACCAGCAATCCCAGTCCCCAAGGTCAGACGGGTTGCCCGCCCTTCCCCAACACGCTCGCATTCGGAAACCGGAAAAGCTAATTTCGATGACGTCATATGGTCATCAACTGAAGACAGGACATCAAACGTCTACACACTTCCTCTAGAGCAGCAACAGGGAAGTGGCTATACAAGGGGCTCGGCGGAGTTGGGGCCAATGTCCAGTCTATCTCTACCGTCTGAAATGACCATCAGGCCTAAGACAAGGAGGCTCAGTCCCGGAAGTGAGCTCCTACTGGACATAGGAAAACATGTCAATATTCCCGCAAAAGCAAACGCGCCAAAACCTGAAAGAAAGAATGTGTACATCGTTAATGGTGACTACGATACTACTGATAACCATGTTGACGACGGTGATGGCGATAATGACATACATCAAGGACCACGTTTAGTTCACAGCATTGATGGTGATTTTGGATGTGGTCGAGAAGAGGAGACATACAAACACGACGAGGGGAATAGAGAAGGGGAGAGCGTATACGATCATCTTCCTGTTCGGTTGCGAAATAATGGAAACCCCAACCCTTCCTTCCCACCCTTCCAGCCCGTGGTCCCAACCAACTACACGACAAAACTGTCTTCACCACTTTATACCCAATATTCCCATGTTCAAAAGCCGCCAGAAAGTATCCCGCAGCAACACAAACAACAACAGCAACACCAAGAACACCAACAGGTAAAACCGTCTCACCGTGAGAGCAGCACCCTGTACACCTCCCCTTGGAAAGAGGAGGACATCGAAAGACTGACACCAATACTCCCACCCAGGCACTACAGGTTAGCCATC
This sequence comes from Dryodora glandiformis, assembly GCA_031471255.1. Taxonomy (NCBI): domain Eukaryota; kingdom Metazoa; phylum Ctenophora; class Tentaculata; order Cydippida; family Dryodoridae; genus Dryodora; species Dryodora glandiformis. The sequence goes on from JAUELJ010315232.1 coordinate 12,624, forward strand.
ACCATCTCCAGCACACCATACACCACCATCATCCCAACACCACCACAACAACTACAACAGCATACACCATCAGGATCCACAGCACCACCACCACAATGCCACTATCACTTCCACCACCACCACCACCACTACCATCACCACCACCACAACAACCGCAACCACCACTACCATCACCACCACCACAACAACCATCACCACTACTACCACCACCCTCACACCACCACCACACCCCTCACCAACACCAGCAGCACCACCACTACTATCACCACCACCACCACCCTCACCACCACCACCACCCTCACAAGCACCAGCACCAGAACCACCATCACAACCACCACAACCACCACCATTACCACCACTACAACCACAACCACAACCACCACCACCCTTACCACCACCACCACCAGACACAACAGTCACCACCCTCATTACGACCCTCACCAACACCATCATCACCACCACCACCACCACCACCACCACCACCACCACCACCACCACCACCACCACCACCACCACCACCA
>JAUELJ010316338.1:0-13137 GCA_031471255.1 Dryodora glandiformis
TTAATTTATGAAAAAAATATCATTAAACGAATAAAAGCCACTTTCCAACATTTTATTAAGCAAATTTGTACTCCGTCTTGTTCAACTTTTACCGAAGGCTTGAATTTGACAAAACCCGGCCGCCTGATAATAAACTTTAATTAATAGAAAATGACTAAAAGATGTTCTCCATGATAAGTTATCAATGCATACAATAGATAAATAGTAATAATTAAACGAATCAGAGCCACTTTTTTATTTTATGAAGCAAATTTTCACTCCTCCGATTTTTTAGTTTTCAGCGGAGGTACATACAGGGGGAGCCACCTGTACTTTAACGGCCCCATGATACGTCGTCTGGCGTTTCAAAGACGAGTCATTACCTTCCTCACTTTTCTTTCTATGATGTATTAGTGACGTAAAAAATGGCATTAAAACGATGTAATGTGGAAAAAAGGCGTGATTCGGGTGGCTTTATGAATAGAAAACTATAGCTTATATAGGTGTAATAATTTATTAAACATTTTTATCCCTTTGTTTTAACTATATTCTTTTATATTCAAAATTTTCGTTAGTAATAATTATAATATAACGTAATTGCTCTACGACTCATGATGACGTCATACATTTGAGTTTTCAATTTCGTCAATGTTTACATTTTGTACGAGGAACAGTGATATCAATGTAAAAAAACCATTGATATATATGTCAATGTAAAAAACTGGAAGTATAATATAAGGAACTGTGACGACATGTTCAAGTTTGCCTTTGAAATTAGTAATGAGAACAAGGATGAGGACAAGTTGGCACAAGATGTGAAGGATGACGTCGATGCAGATTTGGATAAAGTGGAAAATAAGGAACATTTTGTCAAGGACGTGAAAGATATCAACGAGTCCAATGAGACAACTCAAGTGGGCGATTTGGTGACGGTCGTACAGGATCCGAACGGTGATCCGCACTTGAAAAGCACCGACCTAGTCCCAGGCGTTTACGAAGGCGGCTTGAAAGTGTGGGAATGTACTTTTGACCTGATTCAGTTCCTCAAAGAAGATGAGGAATTGAAACAAAAATTTAAAAACGCCAAAGTTTTAGATTTAGGCTGTGGATCCGGACTCGTCGGTTTGACGTTTAAAAAGTTGGCTGGAGATGGATGCGAGGTTCATTTTCAAGATTACAATGACCAAGTGATTGATTCACTGACGATGCCAAATTTCAACCTCAATTTTCCGTCAGGACAGTCAGATCGATTTTTTTCAGGATCCTGGAGAGGATTAATAAATGGCGGTTTCTTGAAGGAGAACGAATACGACGTCATCGTCACTTCAGAAACGATTTATAACATCAGCCACTACAATTCATTAGTAGACATTTTTACCAAGTGCTTGAAATCGGACGGAAAGGTGTTTTTGGCGGCCAAAGTCAATTATTTTGGCGTCGGCGGAAGTTTGAGGCAGTTCGAACAGTGTCTCCCTCTATCGAAATTTACTTATCAGACTCTCAGAGCTTTCAATGATAACGTAAAACGTGAGATTGTTCAAATAAAGAAGAAAACGCCCTAATATATAATTAAACCTGTTGGTTGCGAAGCGAACTATTTGTATACTATACTTTACTTAAAGAATGTTGTTTTCTACGAAAAAAGTCAAGTCAAGTGCATAAATGCATTTTGTATAAAATGAGGTTTTTCGGGTATCACTTTCTCAGAACAAAATGCGGATTGTAGACGTCTTGACCATTTTCCTGATCAGTCTGGCCAGTGGCTACAAAATTGCTGTAGTTGAATACAGGCCTATTAAAGGTGATGTTGATCAGAAACCTTTGGAAGTCGTGGCTGCCAATTTGAACGTGTTCAAAGACTTGGCAGCCAATGCCAAAGATCAGGGTGCGGATTTAATTGTTTTTCCTGAATATGGCTTGACGGAGCGTGAAGGTCTGGCCATGGGCAAGACAGCTGACTATGCTCTCGATTTACCCTCTCATCCGGAGATTGCGATTGATGGATCGTATTGTGGCAACTCTAACAATACGTTGATCCAGGAAATAAGTTGTTTGGCCAAAGACAACGCCATGTATGTCGTCATTCATACGATCATGAGGGAAGAAGGCCGTGTTTATGGCACTTCCCTGGCTTTTGATCGCCAAGGAAGGTTCTTGACCAGGTACCGCAAGTTTAATCTCTACGGAGAAGACTTGGACAAGACTCAAGTCGCCGATGTGTCATATTTCGATACAGATTTCGGATTAAGGATCGGGCTTTTTATCTGTTTCGACATCAACTACCCTCATCCGGCTCAAGATCTTGTTGAAAACCATCATATCGACGCCGTGGCCTTTCCTACGCAATGGTACGACGAGTTGCCGTTCCTGACCGCGCCTCAGTATTTTAATGGATGGGCTGTTGCGAATGGAGTCAAATTTTTTGCATCCGGAATAAATTTGCCGTCTCAAGGCACGTTAGGGTCTGGCATTTTCGATGGATTGAATCAAGTAGTAAATGGCATATCGTACCATGAAGAATCTGGAACTCAGATCGTCATCAGCGATGCTATGGAAGAAAACGGGCAAGTCATGGGCGATCATCCTTACATAATTGAAGACTTACAAGGGTTTACCTGGAAGGCAATCAAAGATGAACAGTCCATGAACCTGACACATTTCGACGCTGATCACGGCGTCGAGTGTGAGTTTTCCGGCGAAAATATTGAAATTGGGTCCGATCATTACGTTCTCTTAGCTTACAGCGGGCCGAGAACGTTCGCCGGAGGGAAGTACACCGAGTATATACAGGTCTGCGGTATCGTATGGTGTCTGGAAGATCCGGAACGAACACAATCTCTTCAACAGTGTGGCAAGAGGCCGGCCACGTTATTCTCTCCGGGGACGAACGAGCCAAATTCCAGAGTAACAATCCGAGGAGATTTCGTCGCCGGCTTGAAACCAATGCCAGTCCATCTTGGCCGCAATCTGAAACTTTTGCCTTGGCAAAGTGTCGACTACGATGTGGTCCAGATCAAAGACGAGGAGACGGTTTTCAGTGTCACTGCGAAACTAGATTTTTCTGACATTTACAGTTTGGGCCTCTATGCTAGAAATTATGCATTTTAAATGATTATGAATCTGAACCGCTGAATCGGTTGTAAATTACCCGATTCCGATTAGAAGTATAAATTTTGCCGAACTCCAATTTCCTTGAATTTCCTCGAATTTCTAAGAATTTCACAGAATTTCTCAGAATTGATCCTCTGTCCAAGAAGAAAGTGGTTTTGGCTCATACTATAGGTACTAGTTCCAGAAACCAGTCAGCGTCTTCGCCTCTGCGTCTTTGCCGCCTTCGTGCCGCCTTCGTGCCGCCGGCACAAGTTCGGCCTCAAATCAAACTATTTTAAATTGAACTTGGCTCAATTTCGCGGAAAATTCTTATACACAAAAAATTACAGCAAAGCAACAGGTGCCCGTGCAGTACAAAAATGAAATTTCAAACTTCGAAGCCAAGGCCGCCGGTTGAGGTCAGCGCTTTATTTAATACGGGAGGAGCGCAAGCTTATCAGCTCTCTCTATATAAGTATATGCAAAAAACTGGTTATAATCTCTACGCAAAAAAATCTGGGAAAGAGCGCAAGTGAAGAGTAGAAAATGAGTTTTATTAAACGTGTTTTTTTGGTTGAAGAAGTATCGATTGTTTTCTTGTATAATTATCGATTTGAAGCCAAATTTCTGTTTATCAGACGGTGTGAGTGCACTCTTCCGTGATGTCCAGGGTTGTTTATGCTCTTGCGACGAAAAACCTGCACTGCACGGTCACAGCCAGAGTTCCCAGCTGCCAACGTCAACGCTGTCAACGAGTCAAGTTTGAAACGCATTCACAATTCCCGTCCCCGTGGAATCACTCTATTATCGCTGCAACTTCAACAAATCAAATGTCATTTGTTAGAAAAATGGCTTCAGAGGCGGTCGTAAGATTTGGGACTATTGAAAGGGCAAACGGACCCGCCAACTTATTTTTTAGACAGGTAAAGTTACTTATATAATTCTCTGATGAACTCATTTTAATGATAATGTCTCCTGTATAGTTATTTGATAGGGACTCATGCACGTACACCTATTTGTTGGCTGACACCAAAACTAAAGAGGCGCTCCTGATTGACCCGGTGATTGAGCATGCAAAACGTGATGTTGAACAAATCACCGATCTAGGCCTCAAACTCATTTATTGTGGTAATTGTGTATATATTTTTGCAGTAATGAGTCGTTGAAAGAGCTAGATATTTTTAACATTTTTGCAGTAAATACTCACATGCATGCTGACCACATCACCGGTTCTGGTCTCTTGAAGAAACTTGTTCCGGGCTGCAAATCGATTATTAGCGAGAAGAGTGGAGCAAAGGCTGACATTCAATTGAAACATGGAGATTTGATCAAGTTTGGCAGTCATCAGCTTGAGGTCAGGGAAACTCCCGGACACACCAGCGGATGTGTGACCTACGTCAATCATGATATGGCCTGTGCATTCACCGGGGATGCCATTTTGATACGTGGTTGTGGCAGAACTGATTTTCAGGAGGGAAATGCCGAAAAACTCTACGATTCCGTTTGGGGGCAGATACTCTCACTTCCGGATTCTTACAAAATCTACCCTGCTCACGACTACAAAGGGCGTACAGAAACTTCAGTTGCGGAGGAAAAGGCCCTGAATCCTAGGTTGACCAAAACCAAGAGTGAATTTGTCAACATCATGGATAATCTTGGCTTGGCCTACCCTCGAAAGATCGGTAAGTCTTTTTCTCTTCTCTTCTATTTAACCGTCTCCCCTTCGTCTCCCTTGGTCTCCCCTCCCTGCCCAAAAAATACTATTTAAAGTTCTTACCAAAGTACAAGTACTCTTTATATTTCCTGAGAGGTTGCACTGTGAAGAAAAATGGTGCCTCTAACACCTTTTTCCAAAGGCCGCGCAGTGCATTTTTCGATGGTGCTGCCACGGTGCGGCGGGATTATGATATTTTGTTTGTTTATGGGACTGTCAGAGACAGAAACGTAGTCAAATTTAACCGACTTTTATTTAATCCGATGACTTAGACCTCACCCTGTAGTCAACAGGTCGTGTCCCAGGCACTAGGATTACAGGAGATGCCAATCTCCCTACTGAGGATACAGTCTGACTCGTAATTTTGGCAGAGTGCACCTAAATCACTTCTGGGAATCGAACTTCGGACCTCCTGGTCTATACGCCAGCGCTCTGCCAATGAGCCATCCGCACATCCCTATTAAAATATTTATTTTTCCGCCCAGGCTATACGCCTCTATATTTCCCAGAGAGGTTGCACTGTGAAGAAAATGGTGCCTCTAACAACACTTTTTTTTCCCAAAGGAAGGCCGCGAAGTGCATTTTTCGATGGTGCTGCCAGGTGCGGCGAGATCAAGGCGAGATTATAATATTTATTTTTCCGCCCAGGCTATACGCCTAGGGAGCCAATTAAAATAGGATAGATCCCCAGTGTACTAAGAACTGTATGGCTGATTCAGATGGCTGTATATATTAGCAACAAAGACTACTAAATAATGATTTAGCAGTCCTTGATTAAGTTGATTCAGGGACAATGTGAAGATCTAGGACAAGATGATTCACATAAGGGGCAAATTGTTTGACACGTTCTAAATGTAATAATTTTAAAGTCCAGTTTCTGGATGGATTTAACTTTTGAGCAACTTCCTCGGCGGTCTGTAGACACCATCTGATCCAGGACGCATTTTTCACTTGCTTCATTTTTGGACTCACTTCAAACTTGATCAACTCGCTCGACATCTTTTTGAGATCATCATCAATTGAGGAAGTTTCGTCGGTTTCTCGAGTTCGGCAATTTCCGTGTATCAAGAGCAGCCCTCCCTTTTGCTGATTTAAAGAATCGACGGCCGCTTGATAGCTCATGCTTGATGACGGAATAAGGCCCAGGTTGACGACGTCGGCTATATTTTTTGGACAGTGAAGACGGTTGTCCCCTTGATATAGTGTAACCTTGTCATGACTCATTCCATTCAAGATCAAATTCTTTTCAAGTGCTTCCACTGCCGCAGGGTTCCACTCACAACAATGAACATGCTTTGTTCCAGCATGAAGTAGGAATGAGAGGGTGAAATATCCGATTCCTGTGAAGAGATCGACCACAATTTTTCCTTCGAGATCCATTTTGGACACTCTGGCTTTTTCAGTGACGTTTCCGACGCTAAACATACTCCGTGTGATGTCCCACGTGTATCGAATGCCATTTTCCGTCTTTGTCACCCAAGTGTCATTGTCCATGAAACCGTACAACAGTGTTACACGCGGACTTCTAAAGTCGTCGTCGTCGATGGTGGACTTTTTGGCTAATCTTTTTACCTTTAGGATTTTGCACACATTCGGCCAAATCTCCGATCCCCTTTCTTTCCAAAGAGGAGATGAAAAGGCAGTCTTATTGAAGAGTGCAACATCTCCATGAATTTCCCATTTTGAAGGCACTTCGCATTTGACCAAATCGTCCCTCGAAATTACTGCCTCACACAACGTCAACAATTCATCATACATATTTTTACTTTCAGTCTTCTTTGAAGCTGAAATTGTTTTGACTACGAAACCCATTAATAGGAGTTGCTCCTCCGTCTCTTTCCCATTCAAGATAGGGATCCCCAGTTTCCCATTTGGCAGCTTCTGCAATCCCATTTTTTTGTGAAAGATTCCCTTTGCTTCCAACACCTCCCGTACTTTCTGAGCTTGACAAACCTCTACTTCCACGACCACAACATTCTCATAATCAGGATCCGAATCAGTTGTAGTATTGACGTTCTCACTCGTGGTCATGATTTGTCTCTTCTTTAATTTCCACCTGGAAATGATACAAAAATGTCGTATTATTTTAATTAAATATATTTCAAGGTAGCTAATTATTTTTTTATGATCCTTTATATAACTTGAATTCGTCAGTATTGCTTTGACCTTCAATGTTTCAATCAACAAAAACAACCTTGAGTTGCTGCCTTTTTTTGAAAATACAAAGGTCAAAGGCAATAATATAAATTAATTAAACTACTGACAATCAATAAAATTATTTCATGCATTCAAAAGGCCACCACGTAACTATAACTTTGACATAATTTGTTGAGAATTTCCTAATTCACTCGACTATGGATATTGGACGGAGATTTCTATCGGTTACTTTTCTGCTTTTCTCTCTGCTGCCTTTATGCAAAAATCAAACTAAATAATCGTTTTCTCGACACTAACACTTTTACATCCTAGATATACTACTAGTACTGTTGCAAAATATCTTCTTGTTATTTCGGCATTTTCGTTCTGTCAGAAAATCTTCGGAAGGCATCATTTCCATCTTCTAATCAAATTCTTGACGCCTCATACTATATAGACCTGGAAGTGATCACAAAATCTGCGGTTGCAGAATAGCTTATATATATACCTATAGTATAGGAAGCCGGTTGATTCATTGTAACAAGGAAGGAGCGCAATATTGCGAATGAAATGATCACGAAGATTTTTTAGCACACTCAACGAAACTATATTCATCTTTGGTCTCTTGTATTGATGAGCCAGAGTCTGGAATTGATCGTAAAACGAGACCACATGAGGATGACGAAGATGGAAGCGAATCGCACAACGTTGAAGAGGAAACCGATTGGCGTATCGTAGATTCGGACGATCCTCTTGGCAAGGTGGCCGGAAACTGAGCCGTGGATCGATTGTGCCTCAAATGGCTTCTGACCAAGTGACCAGCAGCCAATGCAGACATGAGACTCAGCTCGCCGGCTAACACGGTTCCGCATACAATTCGAGCCAACTGGCAGGAGTTGGCACCGGGGTTTTCAATGTTTGAACCCTTGACACCGAGCATTTCTAGGCAAGCTGATTGTGCACCTAGGACTGTACCGCCACCCACAGTACCAACTTCGATGGATGGCATCGTGCATGTAATATAAAGGTCGCGCCTATCTTCACCCCATGGTTCCATCAGAGTCATACAGTTTGAACTACCGATGTTTTGAGCCGCATCCTGACCCGTAGCTATATAAATTGCCGTCACAATGTTCGCAGCGTGGGCATTGAATCCCCCGATTGAACCTGCCATTGCTGAACCCGTTTGATTCTTCGCATTATTGAGATCAATGAGTGCGGCGGTCGTCGTCTTGAGTGTCATTTCCACGATTGACGCCGGGACTATTGCCTCACAGACAACCGACTTCCCTCGGCCCTCGATCCAATTGATGGCTGAAGGCTTTTTATCCGTGCACATGTTCCCTGATAATGACAGTATTGTCATGTCCGGAAACAACTCTTGCATCTTGTTAAGCGTGAACTCCGTGCCCTTCGAAAGCATATTCATTCCCATGGCGTCTCCACTCCTCGCCACGAACCTCACGTAAAGTAATCTTCCTGCGATACGGCAGTGAATTTTTTGCAACCTCGCAAATCGGCTGGTAGAGTCAAAGTATCCTTTTAAAACTTTAAAGTGCTCCGGCTCGTCCATCCACATCTTTGCTTCCACAGCTTTTCCGGAATTGGTAAACCTGATTACCGGCGCTCTGGACATCCCATCATCCGTAATATGACTGGTAACACCACAACCACGCAGAGCGGAGCAACCGCGGTTTGTTGACGCAACCAGACACCCTTCTGTGGTGGCCATGGGAATAGTGTAAAATTTGCCATCCAATTTCAATGGCCCAACCGCTCCAAGAGGAACGGTCATGTACCCAATTACACTTTCTGCACAGGCACCCATCACCCTTTCGTAATCGTAACCTTTGTATGGAATGTCGTTGAGGCATGAATCAGACAGTTTGGCGGCCCTCGTTGTTAGTTTTCTTCGCACTTCCACCCCTCTCATGTGATTTTTGAGCACCTTTTCTAAAACATGACCTCTGACGTGTTTGGCTTCCACGAGCATGACTACTTCATCGTCAGTCAATGTCGGAGGTCCGTCCGGAAGTCGAGCAATTTTGACACATTCTTCTAACGACCTCATCTTTTTGGGAGGCGCATCTCCATTACATTCTGGCTCATCACAGTCTGAAGAACTCATCGAATCCCAAGTCTGAGCATCTTTCTCTTTCATATCTGGCGTTGTCACCTCGGACCAGGTGGACTCGGTTGAGCTCTGATCCTCTCTGTCAACCAAACTTCGTTGCTTTAGCCTATTATTTATGATTGATCCCACGCTGATGCCTTCGTCAGTAGAGTTGGATATGTGGTCAAAGTCTTCTCTTCTCACTAAGTAATCATCCATTTCTGAATCCTCAAATGTCTTGGCCAGTTCTTGGATGTAGGCCTTTCGCATTTCCTTTGCTTCATCCATGTTGTTGCTAAATAAATATTTAATGGCAACACCGATAATTGTGGCAATCGTCAAAATCTGCATCAAGTTATAAAAGAAGAAACACGAGATGAGCTTCAGGGTCGAGTATTCCGCCAAAGATGCTATCTGCAGGTGCTCTGACAAGGAGGCTGTATTTAATATTAAAGGCCAATAGCAAACGACGTGGAGAATGGTCAATACCGCAGTGCCAAGTACCTTGACCTTTTGGACGACGGGGCTGGTTGTGTCCTCATTCGGAAGAGTTTGAATCACTTGTCCAACATTCCATTTGGGTCTTCCATCGGTACAGTACATCAGTTCCAGAACGAGGGAAAGTCCAGACGGAAAAAATGTCATATAGACGATGAAGTTGACCAGGTTAAATATGATGGCGTACCATGCATAGGATTCGAGCTTTTCAATTCCGGTCAGAGCGCCCATTCCAGTCAGCAAGACTTTGATCATGGTCTCCAGTATGAATTGCGGAGCAAGAACAAACATGCCATGCGCAATATTCTCACTGATGCGTTTCATGTGCGACGAACTCAATGCAAATTGAGCCATCCTCGAAACACGCTGCAGATCCATCAGCAGTAAAACCATGAACCACGAATCGTAAAGCCAGCGCACCCTCATGTTGGTTGGAGGCCCGAGACTCGTGGCAATGAGAAAGAACAAAACCAGGGTGATTGCCAAGTACGATGCTGCGATCTTCAGAATGAAAGTCGAGCCAATGCGGTGGATTTTCTTGAATCTATAGTAGCAATGAAGGACAGCTAAACATCTGATTAACGTCATGACTATGTTTTCCATCTGGCCACTGCTTTCCAGCACAGTTTTCCGCTTTCCGCAGTCCGGCACAGCTTTACTTGAGCACGAATCAGATTCATGATCGTCAAAGGAACTCTGTTTGCCGACAACGGTCAAAAGACACACTAAAAACGTGATGGTCGTCACAATCACCTCCCAAGGCTGACTGGCACAAAACTCTCCGTGATTCTTGAAAACGCTTCTTAAATTGGCAAGGTAGTCCACTGATAGATGTGCCATGGTCGTTTTTTCTTTAGCCTTCATAGCCGCTTTCAAGTCTTTGTTGCTCATTTTCTTCTTTTGAACCATTTTCAACAAGTAATGTCTTCTACGTATATACAACAAACTTCACTCTACTTTTCCATGCTACACTATTGAAACCAGAACAAGATTATGTTGAATCTGAAAAAGACAATGGAATTTTTATCATTTTCGTCACGCCAGCAAAAATCGTAAATAACAAACTCATCATTAGAAATATTTAATTACTCTCGATGCATTAATTTGATCCGTTTCACTAACCAGGAATTGAATATCAAGTTCCTCCCCTCAGTAAAGAACATACTACACTAGGATATTTACCAAATACGGAAGTTGACATGAATAGTTTCCAAGCGTGATGTTTGTTATACACTGAATTCTACTCTTATCTATGCGTATAGAGAACAAAATCACGCGGGAATGAACAACCTTGAAGATGTTTGCTAATGCTCCACCAAAAGCACAAAATATGAATGAAAAATAGAAGGAAAAAAAGTGTCATAGATTTTTCAATAGCTTTTTGAGGAAAATAGACACACGCATGCATTATCTATATCTTTTCAGCCCCCAGGCTCATGTGCCAAAAGGCGCGTTCTGATTTCAAGGCAATTTTTTAATACTACCTTGTGTGTTCTGCTACTAAACTGCATGCATGTCTGGTCATTGCTGATTAAGGTAAATGTGGAGAAAGTGTCTTTGTTATTTATGCACTTCTGTATTGAAGTGACATACTTTGCTGGCTGTATTGATGATTGGTGTACTCACGTCATTCGGAAGTAGCGGAAATGCGGAAACGAGAACACTTATTTTTTGCTGGATGACCTTGTTCGTTTGAAAACCAGCGAGGAACTAAGTAGAGCAGAGCATCTTCGTCTTTCATGCTCAGATTTTTGAAATGTGTGTTCAGAGTAGTGTACGGTACTCGTAAAGCTTTGGTGAAAATCTAATACCTGTAAGGTGGGAATGCCTCGGTGACTGACCTATTAATTCGCTCAGACTAGAACTGCATCCCATATGCACACCATCTCTCAGCGCTCTTCGTGAAGGAGCACAACCAAACAAGATGCCCGAAAATAATTTTATATTATAGGTCATGTATACACGCATAATACTCATTGATGCCACTACATCAAAGGCGCTCTGTGATGTAATCGAATTCGTTGCATTTTTCTATCAAAGTACCAGGTATTTGCTGGTAAAAAACGCTCATGCCGGCAGGCTCAAACTAGATGGGCATGGTTGGCTGTTTTATTTCAAGTTTTCTTACCTGACCACGTTTTCTTCACAGCCTTCTTCACAATGATAAAGAGTGTTATTTAGAATGATCTCATCGCAAGACGCGACCGGGTGAAATTGGATGATGAAAATGAGATGAAGATGAAATGAAGAGATGATTGACGTGAATTATCTGCCTCTACTATCGCTTCATGATCACAAGGCCAAAATTTCTTATTACTTCAAAAAACGGCCTTTGAATCCCCAACCCGTCAGCTCACTTTTGACTGTTGGATAAGTTTGCTGTTGCATAAAACCTTCACGCTGCAGGTTGCACTTACTTCTCTTGTTTAAATAACTGAGGATTTGGCGCATGCGCAATGGCCACTTTAGACTCTTGAAACTGCTTTTGCGCGGCCTTTACAATCCTGAGCTAAATAACAAGACAACAAAATGTCAAAAGTCCAAGATTAGCCGTCGGTCGGGAAACAGTAGAGTGCAGATATATCTACCTCACGCGCAGGTAGGCGAGACTCAACGCAATGGTCATAGACACTGTTGGTTCTTGGATGTCAAGCCTGTGTCAACCACCCTCCATCATCCGTCCAACCATGAACCACCAGCATAATTAACACCACACAAGGAATGCGGAATGCCGTGTTGCGCTGCCGACTTCTCTCTTACTTTTCTTCTTCTCTTTCTATCTCTCTCTCTCTCTCTTGAAGAAAGATTGAAATATTTTATATAATTTCTTCATGGATTTTTTTATACCGTAGATCTGTAATACGGATAGACCGTAGATCGTCTATCTCAATAAGGCTTAAAAAGTCCCAGATTAATAAATCCTGTTGTTTTAAAAGCTGCGTAACCACAGTGTGTGACTTTATGACCATACAATGGATATGACCAAAAATTGATATATATTATGGATTATTATTAAAATGTATTATTAAATGCCTCCGTTTTATCGTCTATACATAGCTAGTATAATGTCTCTGTCGCAGATAAGCTGCTGTTTCTTCTCCTTCATCACAGTTGCGTCACTTTTTGATAATGACGTCACTGTGTAACATTCTAAGTGTTGCAAAGAGAATCGATTGGAGTTAGAGCAAGTTAGAGAGTTAAATTTATATATTTGAGTTTATAAGACTATATTTAGGGATTCTATGGTATATTTATATTTTCTAGCTGCATGCATGCTATTGATACATCAATGACATATCAACATTGATATAAATATGATATATACATGCAATATTTATATTTTATAAAGATAACAAATAGAATAAATATCAATGGAATATGCATGAAAACATGTTTTCTCTTAGACCATTGGACCGACCACATGAACATTCTAAACCTAAGTCTAATTTTCTATGAGACCACATGAACATCCTAAACCTAAGTCTAAACCAAGAAATAATAATTTGTTGACGGTAAAATATACGCCTTCGGCTATTATACCACTACCACCAGGCCAACCAGGAAAATTTCTAAATAAAAGTATTAAATGCACAGTGTTGCCGTTATA